>CM056052.1:190901196-191176085 GCA_029574335.1 Rana kukunoris | reverse complement strand
GGTGCCTTAGGATAGCAGAAATCAGTCCAATCATTGCTTGAGCATGTAGTCAGGCTCTCATCTCATGTGGTGGTCATCCTTACCTCTTAATTAAACAGCCCTGTAAGGTAGAGCCAGAGTTATCTAATTTTTCTATGATTTAAATGGTAAAAATAACTCTTTATCAAAGTATATGAAAGAGATCCCAGGACGTCCTAGATCAGAGGCTGCGTATATTTAATTTGTATGTAATAGAATAAAATGACAATTCACAAACAACATATGCCTTTTATTAAACCGTAAATACAAAAGGGTTAAAGTCACTGGTTTTCTGCAATTCCGACCCCATGTCTCCATCATTATGCTGCTAATAATGGTGATCTCAGAGTCCCCAGAAACCATGCCCTCTGTAAGTAATCTCCCACAAATCTGAGTCTGCCTCAGCTACTACTGACCCCAGGATAATTAACCCCAGCTTGTGTTTTCATTCAGCTCACAAGAGGTTAATGGGACTGGACAGATCCACAGCCCAAAATGCTTCTCAATGAAAGTGCTGCGCTAATTTCCAGGGATGGGGATGATTTGATCCTCTTCCAGGCACTCTATTGATTGATCAGCGCAGCGCTGCAGCCTCCTGTCCTTGTATATCCTGCACAGTCCCAGCTGCCCACTCATTGGCTTCCACTTAGTGTACAAATGGAGCAGAAAAAGGCTGATTGTCCCCATTTGTGACTCTTATTCCAGAAAGTGTAAAACGGCATGGAAAATATGAATACACCGACACCTCCATCATCACACACTAAAACATCATACCATCTGAAATGGTCATCAGAACCACGTGACATGACAACATTGAGGGTAATAAGGTGCCAATCCAAAGATCCAATGCAAATGACTGATTTAGATATAAAAATAGACCTGTAAAAAAATTGGAGCGGTTAACCAAAGCAGCCAGACACATCGGGGTTGATTTACTAAAACTGTAGGGTGCAAAATTTGGTGCAGCTCTGCACAGAAACCAATCAGATGTCAGCTTTTATTGTCAAAGATTAATTGAACAAGCTGGATTTAGAAGCTTATTGGCTTCCACAGCTGCACCAGATTTTGCACTCTCCAGTTTTAGTCGATCAACCCCTCTGTTTCATTTTCCCAAGTGGAAGATGAAAACCTGAAAGGTTGCCATGGGAAACAACTATTTCAGCTTATTTTTCTCTACTTAAAGGCTGATTAAGGAAAACTAGTGCAGAGATACAGTTCTTATCCGAAATAAAAATGCACAAATAAACCAGTTTAATCTTAGAAGAAGAAAGGCTGATTTGTGAATATATATATATATATATATATATATATGAAGACTGAGCCTAATAAGAGTAAAAAATAATGAATCTGACTATAACTGATATGGTTAAAAAAAGAGAACGTGATTATTGATATGGGTAAAAAAAGAGAACGTGATTATTGATATGGGTAAAAAAAGAGAACGTGATCAGGCGCATGCGCGGAGCTCTGAAGATGGCTGCTTGAGCCGGGAGCTCCTCACCACCCCAGACCAGCGGCGCCCATAAGTCAGCCAAAAAACGGGCTGGAAGGGGAACTATCACCACACACGGCTTCCCAGACACCAGGGCACCCCCTATCATCATAATTTTTTTTAAAGGGACACTTTAAAGCCGCATTTTAGTCATTTAAAAAAACGGCAAAAATCCAAGATGGCCGCCGCTGCAGCACCTCACAAGAACGGAGCTGAGGAGATGCCTGAGGGAAGGATTTTGTCAAATATGGTACCCTGCCTTTTACCCCACTGGTCCAAGTAAGTTACCAGCAGGACATGTCCCCCTCAACAATTCCCACAGAACCCCTGGCAGGCAGTAATATGGAGGGCATAAATAGGGAGGGCTCTGCACTACCACTCATAGGAACTAACATAAGGAGCCAGCCTGCTCAATTCTCTGTCAGCACCCTGTCAGCAGCGTCTGCATTCTCTGTGACTGACTTATATCAGCTCTGGCTGAACTCCTGGATAGGGGACTCGCTCAGACTGCTACCAAAATAACAGGAGATTTGAAAGCAGATTTCCAGAATCTGGGCACCAGAATCGAAGCGATAGAAGACAAGCTGATCAAACGGTGGCAGCCACAGACCAGAACTCAGAACATATTCATACAGTACAGGAGCAATTGGATGTGGCCCTTTCCAGGATCGGAGTTGGAGAGCAGATCCAGGAGATACAATTTTCGGATCAGGGGACTGCCCGAATCCATCACTGACACTACAGCAGGGTACAAAATTTGATCCAGAACTTGATTCCAAACATCCCTCAAGTTCGCTTAGAGCTGGATAGAGCCCACAGAGCCCTGGGACCACCCAGAAGGACGGCTCACCGCGGGACATCATCGCCAAACCCCACTTTTACGCTGTAAAGGATGAAGTCATGAGACTAGCACGTTCTGTGCCCAGTGTTTTGTGCCAAGGTCATCCCGTCCAAATATACGCAGACCTTTCTCCCTCCACAATGCAGCGAAGACGGTCATTAAAGCCGCTACTCCTAGTCCTGGTCCAAAAGGATATAAAATATAAATGGGCATTCCCCTTTGCGGTCAAGTTCTCGGATAAAGGGAAAAAACTACTCTTCTCAAATTTTCCTGATGGAGAAAGACTACTACAGCGCCTTAAGCTCATCTCGCAAGAACCCGCCATGGATACTTCTCATAGCATCCCAAACACCTCCAAGAGACCGACCCCTACCAGCCCTAATTCCCTACTCTGGACCAGGTCGAGATCTAAGAAAGCTAGAGACAGTGGACCCACTTACCCAGATCTCGGTTGACACATTGGTCATATACTCCTTAAACTTTCAAGATTTTTGGTCGGTCCTATGCCTGAGATTTAGACGTTCTCTGATCAGAAGAATCAACTTTTTGGATAATTGACATTTCAACAGTATTTCTCCTGCTAAAAAGATCTCTTCATTTATTCTAATTTTTCCGCAGGGGGTTGTCCCCACCTTGCTTCTGAGGTCCCCTCCTCCTCGATCCCCGTTGGGGGGGGGGACGGGGGGACATCCGGATCGGATTTAGATCCGACCAAACTGGGTTTAGAATTACTCAATTCCTTCGGTTTCGTTTTTTGATAGTTGTTGTAACCAATTTTTCAGGGGCGCCCTGGCTGGGGTGGGCCCCATGTACCTCCACCTCTCCCTTAGACTCCAGAAGGTTTCTGGGGGCGAGGTCGCTTGTTCGCAATTGGAGCAAGCCCTTTTTTGATCTACCTTGGTAGAAATTCTCGAGGAGCATCTCCCCTCCCCGAGAATGTATTTTTTTCTTATTTTTTTCTCTTTTTCCTTAGTTGGATTGGGAGTCTTCTTCACCACTTCTTTCTCTCTTTCGAATCTGTCCTTTCCTTTTCTATTCCCCATCTTTCCCACATGAGCCTAACCATTTATTATTTTTCAGCTTGCAGTACCTACGATCGAGGAATGTCCACTGGGCTGCCAGTCATCCATCCTGACAAATGGCAAGGTTGGGAGGACAGAAGACATCTCAGGGTGAGTGGAGGTAGAGACAGACAGAGTTGCTTTTCAGTTCCCCATGGCTGACCACGTACAGAGCTCCCTCAACATAGCCACACATAATGTTCAAGGCCTGAACTCCCCAGTCAAAAGGCGAAAGATCTTTGATAGCTACAAATCACTCAAACTAGACATTCTCATGATCCAAGAGACCCACTTTCCTGGGCGGTACAGTCCCAAATTTGTCCACTCTCACTTTCCCTCTTCTACTTGGCTAATGCCGAGAACAAGACCAAGGGGGTCGCAATCTTCTTCTCCAAATCCTGTAACTTTGAGTATCTCTTGACTTCAAAGACCCAGAGGGACGATTTATACTGGTTAAAGGTAAAATTGAGGGTCATCTATACTCCCTGGTCTCATACTATTCTCCCAACAAAGGGCAAGACAAGTTTTTTCCAATTAACCTTGGACACTTTAACCCCACTTCTGGAAGGTACAGTCATTTGGGGGGGGGATTCCAATGTGGCTTTTGACCAGGGTTTGGACAAATCCAGACCTCTGTCCGCTCAACTTACTAGACCCTCTAGGGTCAGCCTGAAAATTGCCAAACTACTCCATGACAGGGGGTTGACGGATGTTTGGCGGGAGTCTAACCCCTCAAAGAGGGACTACACTCATTACTCTCACCGCATAGTACCTATGCCAGGATCGATCATATTTTAATCCCTTCATTTGTACTTCCGGCAGTGATCAAGGCCCAAATCAGAGACACAGTCCTATCTGACCATTCTATGGTCATCATGTCCATCCGCTCTTTAGCAGGTATGGCAAGGAACGGACATTGGCGGCTAAATGAGTCCATTCTTTCCAATCCAACCACTACAACGGAAATTAATAAAGCCCTTCAAGAATATTTCACAATTAACAATGTTGAGGATATCTCTGCGGAGACCCTGTGGGCAGCCCATAAAGCCTCTATTAGAGGGAAGATCATTCAGATCTCCACGCGATCAAAAAGAAGAGAACACGAAGCAGAAATTGTACGTCTGGAGAAGTCTTATAGGACCCTAAGGGCACAACACAAAAAGAAACCATCTTTAGCCTTACTAGAGAATATTGACAAGCTGAGATTAGAACTTAACTTAGCCCTCACAACGAAGGCGGAGAGATCTCTCCGCTGGGAGTGGCAATAAATTTTACACCCAAAAAGGAAAAATAGGCCAGTTGTTAGCGACCAAATTGTCCCTAAAACAAGGTTTCACTCCTTACCCAAAATACGCTTGGCAGGTCAAGAACCTACATCCAACCCTAAAAAGATCCTGGAGGCATTCGAAACATTCTATTCTGACCTGTATAGTGCCCCTCCACAGATTCCCAGGGTTTCGATTGACAACTTTTTGGACAGCCTACCCATCCCATCCTTAGATGTAGAACACAGAGACAGGCTGGAAGCACCCTTTTCGATTGAAGAGGTGGCGACAGTAATCAAGGGCCTCCGAAAGGGCTCGGCCCCAGGCCCAGATGGACTGTCGGCCCTCTATTACAGGTCATTTGCAGATACCCTAGTCCCACATATGACAAACTTTTTTAATTCAAAACTCAAGGCACCCCTCTGGGTACGCAACTTAATACAGCATACATTACGGTTATCCCAAAGCCGGATAAAAACCCAGAAGAAGTCTGTAACTATCGCCCCATCTCTCTGATAAATAACGACCTAAAAATTCTTACAAAAATTCTAGCTCTCCGTATCTCCTCTTTCATTAATAAATATATTCACAAGGACCAAGTCGGATTTATTCCAGGTCGACAAGGCCCAGATCAAGTGAGAAGGGCAGTGGACATTGTCTCAATTTTGCAATCCAACTGGGACGGAGGTCCGAAACAAAAAGGCTTTCTCCTATCTCTTGATCTGCAGAAGGCCTTTGATTCTGTGTCCTGGCAATATCTTCTCCCCCTACTAGAACGATGGGGCTTTGGCCCAAGATTTATGGGTGTAATACAAGCTCTCTATTCTAAACCAAAGGCCCAAATTCGAATCCAAGGGTACTACTCTTCTCCAATAGACATAGCAAGGGGTACCAGACAGGGATGCCCCCTCTCCCCAATCATTTTCGCGATGGCAATTGAAACCCTAGCGATAGCCATTCGACAGAACCCCGACATTCGAGGCGTTTTCATGTGGAGATCCAAACTCATAAATGTGGGCTCTTTGCCGATGACTTACTACTATTTCTAACTTCTCCTATTACTTGCCTACCAAACCTTTGTAAGGTAATTTCGGAATTCTCTAAATTCTCAGGTCTCCAAGTCAATTATGCCAAATCACAAGCCTTGAACGTATCCCTTCCACCTCCTACAGTATCTCTCCTCCAACAGTCATTCAAATTTGAATGGTGTCCCTCATCTATCAAATATCTAGGGATTTCCTTAACAGCTCGGACAGAATCCCTTTACACAAATAACTATCCTCCCCTATACCAAAAACTTACGGCCGACATGAATAACTGGGCTAAGTATGATCTTTCCTGGCTGGGCAGAATTAACTCTATAAAGATGACTTTACTTCCTAGAATTTTATATCTATTCCGCTCCCTTCCCATTCCCATCAGAAAAGATCACGTGCAGACTTTACAAAGCAAAATACTCAAATTCATTTGGGGCAAGTCAGGTTACAGAATCCCCCAAAACACGCTATATAACCATAGGAAAAGAGGAGGACTAGGACTACCGCACCTATATAAGTACTTCGTAGCTGCCAGACTAGCTCAACTATCCGTAGTTTACTCTAAACTGGACAAACCAGACTGGGTCCACATAGAGGGTCAAGCTGTCCCCCGGTTCTCCATAGAACACTTACTCTGGTGCCCCCAAAAGAGAAGACCACCCATTTTGTCCCCCTCCCTTTCTCAATCCTACGCCCTTTGGGATAGATTTCGTAACCTTCCTGCCCTGGTTTCGAAAGGTCAACCTCTAGCCAGTGTATTCCAAAACCCGGATTTCCCACCGGGAATGGACAGGAAAGCATTCAGTTGGTGGTTGGATAAGGGTCTGTACCGCATAGGACAATTCTTCACATCCAAAGGCCCTCTTACACTAGACCACTGTGTGACTAAATTGGACATCCCTGACACTGAAAAATTCAGATTCAAACAAATATCACAATTCCTACACACTTTATGGACGGATAGGCCTCTACCTCCCAAATTTACAGATTATGAGCTCTGGTGCGGGCAGACCATGGGACAAAGGGGAGGAATATCTGTCATCTACTCTTCACTCACCCGCCCGACTGAGAAGTCTTCCTATATGACGGCTTGGGAGGCAGACCTCCAAATAGGGTGGGAGTTGGAGACCTGGCAGGCAGCTTGTTCTGATTCTTATCAGGGCATCTTGAATACTTCCCTGATGGAAGCAAACTTAAAGGTCCTTATGAGGTGGTATATGACTCCCGCCAGGCTTGCGGCCATCTACCCATCATCAGATCCCAGCTGCTTTAGAGGTTGTCAGCTCCTGGGCTCGATGGTGCATGTCTGGTGGGAATGTCCCAGAATCAGACCAATCTGGAAGAGGATTTTTAACCTCATTTGTACAGTCACTGGTTGCTCGGTCCCCAGAACGGCTCCTGTAGCTCTCCTAAATGCTCGGATTCCGGGTATATCCAAGCCCAATCAGAAGCTGATCCGATTTATGCTCCTCGGGGCTAAAATTACCATCGCCAGAGCTTGGAAACAGCCCAGGATTTCCATTGCAGAAATAAAACGCAAGATTTCGTGGATCATGGTGCAGGAAAAACTGGCCAGCATTCTTTCAAACACGAATCAGAAATTTGAAGCCGTGTGGGGATCATGGGCATCCCACTGTGGTATACCTTTGGCGACTGGGGTACACCCCACGCAACCTGCATCCTTCAGTACTAGTTAAGCTCATGTTTCCCTTCCTTTCCCTCTTTCTTACCCCCACTTTTCTCTCTCCTTTTTTTTTACTTCTACTCTTTTAAGACAGTTGTATGACCAGAAGGTAATGTTCTTTGTTCTTCGTCCGGTTATTCATATGGGCAATTTGGTAACACTATAGGCCTATCTTATTTTGTTAGTATGAGCTAGAGGTTCAATGAAGCCAAATTCGAACCCACTAATTTCCCATCAAATAAATTTATAGGAGGAGGCGGATTGGGAGGCGCCTGGCTGGGACACAGATTGATCCCATTAGGGGTGTCCGGGACAGGCAGGTTTCCCCTGAGCGCAAGATCACCATATACACCTCTTTTTCCGCCCCTTCCTCTGTTATTAAGCTCGCTGGATTCCTTTAATCAACCCATAGTTGGGAAATTTGAAATCAATTGAGTCATTGTTACTGTCATTATGCCCGGTTTGTTGAATGTTTTGATGATGTAATTTCAGCCTTTTGTCATAATTTATCTGTATTCTTTATTTGAAAAAATAAAAATCTATTGAAAGAAAAAAAGAGAACGTGATTATTGATATGGGTAAAAAAAAAAAAAAAGGAGATTATTGATATGGGTAAAAAAGAGAACATGATTATTGATATGGGTAAAATAAGAGAACGTGATTATTGATATGGGTAAAAAAAGAGAACGTGATTATTGATATGGGTAAAAAAAGAGAACGTGATTATTGATATGGGTAAAAAAAAAAAAAAAGGAGATTATTGATATGGGTAAAAAAGAGAACATGATTATTGATATGGGTAAAATAAGAGAACGTGATTATTGATATGAGTAAAAAAGAGAACATGATTATTGATATGGGTAAAAAGGAGAGAACCTGATCAATTGATATGGGTAAAACAAAAAAGAACCATATGAAATGATGAGAAAGAACGCGAGTCATAAATATGGGTAAAAAAATAAAAATATATTAATTGACAGGGCTAAAAACAAATAACCTAATTAAGTGTCATTGGTAGTAAAGAAGGGATCTGAATGATATGGCTACAGTTCGATATGGGTAACGCCAGATTTTATTTTTTATAGCATTTGTACTTGCCCTTATATCATATCATATATCTTATATGTATTTGCCTTTCAGGTTCACATACGATGTTACATTTTATACATATCTATCTATCTATCTATCTATCTATCTATCTATCTATCTATCTATCTATCTATCTATCTATCTATCTATCTATGTATATTATATTGTATATACTCTACATGTATATAGCTCCTGTTATATAAATAGAAACATACCTAAACATTGGCACCTCCCAGTTCACACACTTACAATACAATCTGATAAAGATATTGTGACAGGTTTATTATAGAAGTGTGTATCATTTAATAAACCTGCGCTAGAGTAACTAGGAGAGGAAAGCTGCAAATCTTACCAACCAATGAGATTTCACCTTTCATCATTGATCAGTCAGACCAATGACAGATGATTGCTATGGGTTCTGCACTTTGCTCATTGCAGTTGCCATATTAATGAAGCCATTGTGTGCTCAGCCAGGTAGGGGCAAGGCAGAAAGGAGCGCTGATGTGCACTAGTGTCCGATCAGTGACGCTGCCTGGTTGCTATGGGTTACTGCACACACATATTAGAAGCCCAGCATGGCTCAGACTCCAGACTAATAAGGGAGGGTAACTGCACCTTGCTGCTACCTTTCTTTGTGCCATTGCCCATGCTAGGGAGGGAAAAGAACACAAACACTGAGATTTCTCCATTTATTACAGTTCATACATTTGTCTCCAGGCTTATCGCTTTTATCCAAACTTCTGTGTCTCCTTTTCCTTCCCCTGTATTCGCAGTGCAGCCCCATACAGCAATGATAAATATCCCTGTTGATCATTTGATTGATTACCTCTCTGAAAGGTCACACAGGCTTGCAGTAATTTCCTTTTGCCTTAGGCTCCCTTTTCACTTATACTGGAGCACGACAGCTCTTAGTATACAGCATCTTGATTTTCTTTTAACCCCCCCGAAGCCCCTGTGACAGCACAGTATAGTAAGAAAATCTCACAAAATAAACTTGTCTGGCTGTGTGGATGTGGCACAATCCAGCCTATTGTTTATTGACAGGGGGTCCTCAGTGGCCCCCCTCAGCCCCTTGGGGACTGCCTCTGTTGTCCCTTTGCTCCTTACACCTCTGTGGACAGGCAATCCAGCAGCAGACAAGCTATTAATTTACCCATGCAACCCAGGGTCCTGAACCCAATTAATTTCTAATAATTACAGCCCAAGGGTGGGGGATCACTTTGGCACTCCTGCCACCCCATGCCACTGGGGTCAGCATATACTAATAAAGTGTATATTTTGAAAGTGATCTGCAGAACTGTGTGAGTTATTGCTAGGGGGGGAAATTGTTTCCATTTTGTCTAATTGAACCCATGGCTTGGAGTGCTGGAGTCCTGAGACTAAATAAGGGAGACTGTTTAATTTCAAAGGGCATACAAACCCCCATCCATGCTTAGACACCCAGCCCGGCTTTAATTTCTTCACAGCCATAGCTGGAATCAAGCGTTGGGTAAACACTGGAATAATTGCATTACAATGATCAAATCAATCTTACTGGTAGCTAGGAGAATCGAAGTTCAGAGTGAATAGAACGATGCAAAGTTCACTGCACAAATACAATGCAAGAGAGCTATGTGATAAGGAGTGCCAGCACCGCTTACTGACTTTACTCATCAGTGCTCCTAACAGCCAAAAGACAAGCAACCCCAACTACTAGTAACCAGTCTACACCCAGCATGAGAAATCCTACACCTGCTAACCTCTATCTCTATGTATGGGAACAAGGCAAGATAAGGAGCAAACAAAATACTTCATATTCCAAGATAGACAGTTACCTTGAAAAAGAGAAAGGGAGGGGGCAGATCTGAAATCACCCCCCATACATATATGTACAGTATAGGCTCACTTGGGGGTTACTAACTGACACATCTGCAGCATCTGTAGCCACAGGTACTGGGAGGGGTGCAGCAATAGGGACGGATCAACAATATATATATATATATATATATATATATATATATATATATATATATATATATATCCTCTATCTACTGTATTTACAGCCCACGCCTGTTTTATAGATCCAATACCATTAAACATGATGTGCAGGCAGTGAATACTAATGTGCTGTTCTTACACTATTAACAGGATGGACACAAGTAAAATATTAAGTAATAAAATAGAAGTCGTTCTCTATTTATTTACGGGTTTTAATTAAACACTGACGTGTAAGCTTGCCAGGTGTGAGGAGGACAACAAATTCCAGCATGCCATGACTATGTTACAGCAAAGGAGCTCATCCTGTCACTGGTGTGCCTTCTAGAGGTAGCACAGGTTCTAGAGGTATCTCAATGGGCTATAGTGATAGGAAAGGTACCAATTATATAGAATCAGCACCAGGAACCAGAGAAATAATACCTGTGTGCACTGGGCTAGATTCAAATCTAAAACTTGTCTGCATTTGATCATGGCAGGGGATTAATAGCTTTGTTACTGCACAGGGTTTGTCAATAGGGATCTCAGGTAGACAGATCGATTAATAGATGAATGAATGAATAATGTTTAAATAGATTAAATGACAGATAGATAGATAGATAGATAGATAGATAGATAGATAGATAGATAGATAGATAGATAGATAGATAAAAAGATAGATAGATAGATTTGATGATAAAAATATTATATAATGAATAGATAGATAGATAGATAGATAGATAGATAGATAGATAGATAGATAGATAGGACAACATATATACAAATATATAATGAATAGGTAGGTAGATAGATAGATAGATAGATAGATAGGACAACATATATACAAATATATAATGAATAGATAGATAGATAGATAGATAGATAGAAGGGTTATATGACATATAGATACATATTATATGACAGATAGATAGATAGATAGATAGATAGATAGATAGATAAATAGATAGATTAGATGATAAAAATAGTATATAATGAATAGATAGATAGATCAATGACAGATTATCTATCTATCTATCTATCTATCTATCTATCTATCTATCTATCTATCTATCTATCTATCTATCTATCTATTCTATCCATTATATAATGTTTTATATATCTGTCATCTGATCTATCTATCTATCTATTTGCCATTTATCTGTCATTTGATCTATTTAAACATTATTCAATGTCTATCAGTCATTGATCTATCTATCTATTCTATCCATTATATAATATTTATATATCCCTCATCTAATCTATCTATCGATCTATCTATCTAATATTGAATAATGTTTAAATAGATAACATGACAGATAGATAGATGGATAATCGATAGAGAGATTAGATGACAGACATTATATAATGGATAGCTCAGATCGATTAGATGACAGATATATAAATATTATATAATGAATTGATAGAGTAGATAGGTGGATTAGATGACAGATATATAAATATTATATAATCGATAGAATCTATAGATAGATAAATAGATAGATAGATAGATAGATAGATAGATAGATAGATAGATTGGATGACATGTATATAAATATGATATAATCGATAGAATAGATAGATAGATAGATAGATAGATAGATAGATAGATAGATAGATAGATAGATAGATAGATAGATAGATAGACAGACTTTTTGTGTAGCCTTCTCAATACATTGTAAGAAATCGGATGAATGAAAGTGACACAAGTAATCCTAGGTGTAATGTGGTTTTATTATGGTGCTATAGAAAACAAATGCTTCTCCGTTGATGTAGCGCCGACGTGTAGCGCAGCGTCGTACAAGCAGGTGATGATCGGTGGGATGATGGATACATGTCATAACTCGTTTTATTTGTCAATGAAAGGTCATCTAGAGTTGGATAGAATTTGCCCCGATCAGATTGCGGTGGTGAATGGAGGAGGGGAGACGATGTGATCGGCAGAGGTGTGAGAAGTCGCCGAGCCCCGCAGTGTGCACACATGAAAAGCTTGCTGTGTGGAAAGCACCCGGGGAGAGCTCCATGTGACAAGATCTGAAACCCCAAATGATAAATCGCTGCAAACTTTTTTGGCAGAGGCTTGGGGTGAAGAGCGCATGCGCGAAGGTGTCTAAACTGACAGCGCTGGGGAGATAGCGAGTCCGGAATGAGAAGGGGATTGAGAGAGTGAAAGAGAGAGAGAGAGTGGGAAAAGAAAAAAAAAGGAAAAGATCCAAGAGAAAAGCTCCAGCAAACCATCATCGAAGAGCTGTCACCATGAGATCCAAAGGCCGGGCAAGGAAACTGGCCACAAGTAGGTGCAATGTGCTATGGCTTTTCACCCTCTGCCATCTTGTAGAGGGTTCTGATCTCTAGGATTGTGGGCTGCCCATCCTGGCACACTGGCAGGGACCTGGTGCATCCATGCAGGGACTATAGGGAGATGATGCCCTGATCTGGGGGCACCTGGTACCCACCACAGCTGCACTTATTGCTGCTGCTCCTCCTGCCACTGCTGCTGTAACACGTCCAACTTGCTGGGTTTGCTTGCACTTCGGGCTTGTGTAGGGATGAGGCAGGCAGGACTTTCACAAAGTTGCTGTTGCTCAGGGAGTGGAAGCTGAATGAAGCTGCAAGGACGCGTGTCGCCGCTAGTGGGCGCTGCGCGACAAGCAGCAAACTCCTTGTCACCTTTTACAGCAGGACAGGCTTAGAATGAGTTTACTTACTATTAACCCTTCACTCTGCATGGGGCAGTCTAGGCTGGGGGAGTTACATGAGGACAGAAGAAAGGGGTCTAGACAGCCTTGTAGTGTCTGATGTTAGTAGGGCTTTATCACAATATTACCTATGGGTCATGTTTTATTTCTGATTAATAGGATGTATTAAAATGTCTGCATGTGTTTATAAATATTTACCCATAGCCATATATTTACTTGTGTTATTAAACTGTCTTCACCCGAGCTGTAATATCTGCCATGCTTGTGTTTACAATTGATCGCTGACAATGGGATTGATTGCGGCATTTCCTGCAAAATGGAACCAGTGCAAAGGGACTGGTTCACCAGTGAGCCCATCACTACTCCACTCATGATCCTTGCACCAGCCTTGCTCATGATAACTACTCCTCCCATCATCACTACTCCACCACCTATAATCACTACTTCACCTTTCATCACTACTCCACCTATGATCACTACTTCACCTTTCATCACTACTCCACCTATCATCACTACTCCACCTATGATCACTACTCCACCTTTCATCACTACTTCACCTATGACCACTACTTCACCTTTAATCACTACTCCACCCATCATCACTACTCCACCCATCATCACTACTCCACCTATCATCACTGCTTCACCTTTTATCACTACTCCACCCATCATCACTACTCCACCTATGATCACTACTCCACCTTATACTCCACCTATGATCACTACTTAACCTTTAATCACTACTCAACCTATGATCACTACTCCATCTATCATGACTACTCCACCTATGATCACTACTCCATCTATGATCACTACTTCACCTTTAATCACTACTCTATCTATCTATGATCACTACTCCACCTATGATCACTACTCCACTTATGATCACTACTTCACCTTTAATCACTACTCCACCCATGATCACTACTCCACCCATCATCACTACTACACCTATCATCACTGCTTCACCTTTTATCACTACTCCACCCATGATCACTACTCCACCTTATACTCCACCTATGATCACTACTTCACCTTTAATCACTACTCAACCTATGATCACTACTCCATCTATCATCACTACTCCACCTATGATCACTACTTCATCTATGATCACTACTTCACCTTTAATCACTACTCTATCTATCTATGATCACTACTCCACCTATGATCACTACTCCACCTATGATCACTACTTCATCTTTAATCACTACTTCACTTTTAATCACTACTCTTTCTATCTATGATCACTACTCCACCTATGATCACTACTTCACTTTTAATCACTACTCTATCTATCATCACTACTCCACCTATGATCACTACTTCACCTTTAATCACTACTCTATCTATCTATCTATCTATCTATCTATCTATCTATCTATCTATCTATCTATCTATCTATCTATCTATCATCACTACTCCACCTATGATCACTACTTCACATTCCATCACTACTCCAACTATGATCACTACTCTACCCATCATCACTACTCCACCCATCATCACTACTTCACCTATGATCACTACTCCACCTATGATAACTTCTCCACCTATGATCACTCCACCCATCAGCCCTTCTCCACCTATCTCTACTCCACCCATAATCCCTACTCCACCTATGATCTATGATCACTACTCCACCCATGGGGCTCCAATCATGAGGTGCTAGTCTAAACCCAAAAGTCCCCTTTATTTTACTTGTTATGAAATGGGGGAAAAGCAGTGCAATGTCACTGTTCTAAAATGCGTATTTATTTTTATTATCAATTTAAAAAATCAGGGAATTATTTTACATTATAATTTATATCACATATATAAGATTATTATAGGCGGCTTCGACAGCGAGGCAAACCATTTCCGTTTTTGTTCTGCTTGACGTGATGCTAAAAATGTATGTACAAAGAAAATACACGGCGATTAAAAAAAAAAGAAAAGAAAAAGAAAAGCAAAACAAAACAGTGTGAATTTTGGAATTAAAGCCGGACACTGTGGTATATCAATCGTGAATATATATATATATATATTATACAAATCAATAATATATCAATATCTGTTTCATATAAATCATTAATTTCCGTCTATCAATCAACTGTGTATGCATCTATCAATGTATTATGTATCTATTATAAATGTGTGTTTCTATCAATCCCTTTATAAATGTATCTATCGATGTATCATCCATGCATGTATGATGTATTTATGTATCTATTTAACTATCATTTTATTAGTTATGTATCTCTTTTGAATGTATGTGTCTGTCTCTCTGTCTATCTATCTATCTATCTATCTATCTATCTATCTATCTATCTATCTATCTATCTATCTATCTATCTATCTATCTATCTTTATCTAGCTCTCTATATCTACCATATATATATATATATATATATATATATATATATATATATATATATATATATATATATATATATATATATATTCTCTCTCTCTCTCTCTCTCTCTCTCTCTCTCTCTCTCTCTCTCTCTCTCTATATATATATATATATATATATATATATATATATATATATATATATATATATATGAAAGGTAGATATAGAGAACTAGATATAGGTAGAAAGATGGGTAGATAGAAAGGGATGAACAGATACATGATACAGAATTCTATCTATCTATCTATCTATCTATCTATCTATCTATCTATCTATCTATCTATCTATCTATCTATCTATCTATCTATTATCTGTCCATCCTCCCACCATTGATTTATTTATTGATTTACTTACTATATAATATTTTATGTTTCTAGACTGATTTAGTGTTTAGTAAATGACACGTATATTTCTCTCCAGCCTTGTAGTTACTACTCTATATTATAAATCTGTCGATAAGTTGAGTCAGCTCCCACCAGTGATGGAAATGGATTGGGGCTCTCAGATCTTGACTGGTGAAATCTCTGTTCCCTTTGGTGATTGGAACTGTCACATCCAAAGGGGTTTGTTGGTGACCCCAGTAATTCAGTCAATCAGCCGCCCCTCTATTCTTCATGTGCACTGCCATGTAGAAGGATACTGAAGCATTCATGCTTTCAGTGCCTCAATAGACAGGGACCCCTCCAGAGGTCTGGGAAATAAACCCTCTAATTGTCACACAGCAATCAGGGACACAATGCACGTTATGTGGAGCTGACAACACTGACACAAGCCTGACACCTGAAGAGTACACACTGGACACTGGCACAAGTCATAGGGACTGCAGAGCTGACTTTCCCAGAGAGGATCTGGGGAGCAGGGGGGCTGTATGCTGGAATCGGATTGTCTGATCAGGGAATGGGGACCTTGTGAGAAGAGATACATCTCTACAGTCACCATCATATAACTTAGCATCACTCATACACTGTTAGGTGTGACAGTATAGCTGATAAATGTATGGATGGACATGGAAAGTAATATTACACACATCTATACCAGTGTGGGCAAATGTCAAATAACATATCTGTTGTATTTTATGTGATGATGTATGTAATTAGGATAGGCATGAAAAGAAATGCTACAAATACATTTATAATAGTGTGTGGATGTGTATCTGATTATATAAACAGGCTTCTTATGTGATAACATACATACTCTAGATGGGCAGGAAAAAGTAAAACCACACACACCTTTATACTAGAATAGGTGAATCTGATTGCAGGGGCCATTATGGGATGGCATATGTCTGGATGGGCATAACACAAGTAAAACTATCAGTATTAGTATTTGTAAATGTAAATACTATTTACTGTATATGCTGGTGTAAGGGATATGTAATCTGGATGGACATAGAAAAGTGCAACTATATACACATCTATACAAGTATCTTTGGATACGGATCCTATTTTATATGCAGGTGCCTTTATGGTATTATACTGTACAGTACTGTACATGTAATCTGGATGAGCATGACAAAGTAAAACTACATACCCATATTATTTGTGGAGATATGCAGGTGTCTTTATAGGATTATATGTAATCTGGATAGGCGTGGAAGAGTAAAACTTTATACACATCTACTGTATACTATAGTATTAGTGTATGAAAATCTTAGATGCAGGTGTGTTATAGGATTATATATGTAATCTGGATGGGCATGGAACCTATCCTAACAAGCAGCTCATCCAATATATAGCACAGTCTTAGCGAGTAGTGTCTATCCTTTATGTGTGTGTGTGTGTGTGTGTATATATATTTATATGGAATTCCTTTGCATATCAGTCCCAGCAAAAGATGCTCGCAGTGTGGGTAGAGCTGGGTGACCATTATAGCACCTGCAGCAGTAGGAGCGCTGTGCAGAGTCCAGGCACCACACACTAGCCGCTAGCCACCCAGCAGCCTCATAAAGGCTCAGGATGGGATTAGTTTAGCACAGCCCAGATGAATGGCCTGCACTTGTTACTTTTACACTTTAGCACTCCTATCTTTTACAGGCATTTAGGTGCTTGGTAGGTAGAAGCAGACCTGTCCCCAACATATGACATAATAAAGTCACACTTTCCCAGGTTTCCGATGTCTATGCTGGCTGCCTGTGTCCAGACTTTAAAAGCCCTGGCAAGTTTATGTGCCTGTTTAATAGTCCATTCGGATTTGTGTTGGAGGCAGTGAAATCCTGCCAGCTCCTTACTGTTTATTTGCGATCACTTTGCCATTACCTCTTAGTGCCTCTTTATTGCATTTGGCACAACATGCTAATATTCGGCTAAAAAATATCCCAGGAACACATTATTTCCCATTGGTAGGAAAGATCTCTCCAAAGGGAATAGGGCTGAAATATCCTAATCATGCCCTGGGGGCTCATTTATTTCGGTGCCAAATGCAGCTATACTGCTTATCTCTATGCATGTATATATCTATAGATATAGATATATACAAACATATATGTATACACATTTATATATCTATCTATACATATCTACAGGCATACCCCACTTTTAAATACACAATGGGGTTTATTTAATACAGCTGGAAAGCGCAAAATCAGGCTCACTTTTGCACAGAAACCAAAGAGCTTCCAGGTTTTATTACCAAAGCTTAATTGAACAAGTTGGGGTTAGAAGCTGGTTTCTATGCAGAAGTGAGCCTGATTTTGCTCTTTCCAGCGATAGTAAATAATCCCCATTGTGTACTTAAAAGTGGGGTATGCCTGTATATCTATCTCTCTCTCTCTCTCTCTCTCTCTCTCTCTCTCTCTCTCTCTATATATATATATATATATATATATATATATATATATATAAAATATATACTTTAGTCATTATACAATTATACATATTAACAATATAAGTATCTACGCATTTTAGAGGAAATTTTAATACATCTGCATTTAATTTTCTGATATGTGGCTGTTTGCTTATACATTTCTACCAGAAAAAAAGTCTATCTATCTATCTATCTATCTATCTATCTATCTATCTATCTATCTATCTATCTATCTATCTATCTAACCTTTCTCTCTTTCTGTATGGGCCTGATTTACTAAAATTCAAAGTGAGTTAAAGTAAATTAAAGTGTTCCTGTGTGTGCTGCATACAGGCAAACGTGAAATAAATAATAATAAAAAAATATATATATATATATATATATATATATATATATATATATATATATATATATATATATATATATAAATATAAATTCTTCTTAATTTGTTAAGGTGTTTGCATTGAATCTCCTTTCTTTCTTTTTTTTTTTCTGTCTCTTTTATTTCCATGCTGCATGCTGAAAAACCAAAGCTCATTAATTGCAGTGTAACTGTCTGGACCTTAGCATGCATGTTTATTGTCAGACTTATGGGGAATGGTCGGTAGTTTAGCAAATGCTGGTTTGAAAACAAGGCCTCATTGAAAATGAGGCTGCACCTATTGGCCTATAGGAAATTGTTCCACAGTAACACAACCATTCTTCCTACTCAATACATTATCCAAGTCATAGATGTCAGCAGTCTTGTAAACAGCATCCATTACAGTCGGCTGATTTCTACAAACCTCTGTGTTGTGTGAGCACCAGGGTACATGAAACGGTCAATGTAGTATATACAGATCACTGTCCATTTCAGTAGAGTTTCATCAGGGTGTTTTTTTTCCAAAACAAAACAAACTGAGAAGTCATTAGTGCAATATCTATCTATCTATCTATCTATCTATCTATCTATCTATCTATCTATCTATCTATCTATCTATCTATCTATCTATCTATCTATCTATCTATCTATCTATTGCATTATACCACTTATATACAGAACAGACCTATAATTAGTCTAATTATTCAGAACGCTTGAAAAAAATGTCTGTGATACCTACAGCAAGTAGTCAGATTCCCTCAATCATTTTTCATTTTTCCAGTGCAGATTATGAAACAAAGGAGAAAACTTGCTGTAGGTGACACTGGTAGTTGGTTTAGGCAGTTTGGTAAATAAGGTCTATTGCTATCAGTTTCTGACATACAGGGTGAACTGCGTACCCACCACGTTCTAAGTGATTTTTAGCATGGTCTCCTTATAAAACCGGCAATTATTCCTTGCGGGCAGTACCTATTTATTTTAGTAATATTTGTCATGGAGTTCATCCAGTGCCCCACTAATCCTTTCTAGTTACTTTTGCACTTAAACCCATTTGTTTTGGGGGATTTCCATCACATTTGGAAGTATTTCTTGAGCATGGCCTTCCGCAGAACTCTTTATTTTGGGTAGTAATCTCTACTGATTTAAAGGGCAGGCTTCTTCAAACAAAATGTATCCAACACCAGATGGACTTTTCTTTTTTTTCCCCATGTAGGCCTGGCATCGAACAGGTTAGTAATTGGATCATTGCTCTCGTTAGGTGGTGGGGGGAAAAAAAAATGACAGCTTTATATGAAGGGTTCATTTTAATATAAAACAAAGGCGTTCTGCTTTTGTAATGTGTAATAAAATGTTTCAACAGAAGGAAGGCTCTGTTTACAAAATCCATTTTCCAGAGTCAGACATGCTACTTTGGGCCTTGCATTTACAGCTAAACACACTTAGAACCCTTTGTAGTTCTCAAATAAAGGATCCCATTACTTGATTATGGCTCAGATACCGCTTTGCCTGTAATTAATGACTTTTACCTATTTAGTAAAGAAGGAGGAGAAAGTGGAAATTCCTAGTTCATTGGGTGTCTCCAGAGAGGGAGAGAGAAAGTTGCATTTGGCATGCGTCCAGTTCTGCACAATGTCAACATTGAATATTTGAATTCCCAGACTCTATTTAACAACTTTTTAAATAAATAAACTCATTGTGTGTCTGTGTTTGAAAATTATTTTACCTCTTTAAAAAACTACAGCATCTCATTACAGGTCTAGAAGGCTGTCTTGCTTTATAAATAAATACAAACAGAGTAGGGCAAGCATCTGATCTCTGCACAGTATAAGACTAATGTAACACATGGCTCTTCTGGACGGCTCTCTGTGACATGATATCTAATCATAACTAAAAACAAAGCTCGCTTCAGAAAGTCAGTTAAGAATTAATCATTTCTTGGAGGCCCATGTGTTCACTCTTACTTGTGCGGTGTCCTGCATAGGCTCAATCATCTAGAGCTGACCTGGCATAGAAACTTAGGAGACGTTCCACTTGTTTTGCCTTAAAAGGCCATTACTCAAGATGTTCAGCAAGTAATGTGAATGAACAGATGCTCAGTAATATTACATGATAAAGTATCGCCTTGTTAGCAGATCAAGCGACTTGTGAACATCACTAAGCAACATTTGTACCCCCGATATTTACAAGAGCTGCAATAAACTACTTATGTGTTGGAAAAAATATTGTTTATGGCATTCTCATGTCTCTAATTGCCAAAAAGGAAAGCTGAATTTCAGGAAAAATGCTAAATACAAAGAGGCAATACATATATTAGAGCTGCTTTACCTGCCCAACGACTTATATTTCTGCCCAGTGCCCATTCAGTACCCAGGGTCGTCTTAATAGTATCATGGGCCCCTGGGCAAAGTAATGCGCTGGGGCCCCTACAATGAAGACAGTGCATGTATGGTATCAAGTAGGTAGGAGGCAGACAAGCGGAGCTTCCCCTTTTGGGTGGAGATCCGCATTAACTACATGAAGAATCATCCTGTACAGCAACTGGGCAGTGCCTAGGTGTGCCCTCTCATTAAGACAGCCCTGCCAGTACCTGAAATTTACACAGCTTTGCCACACAGTGCATTCATGCTTGGCAGGGTAGGAGATTCGATTTTTCTGTCCTGCAGTATTGTATTACTTACTGGGCTTGTGCCCCCCCCCCCCCCAGTCTGTGACTGGACAGTGAAAAGAGAAGCAGCAGGCTGATAAGCTCATCTCTGTGTTTTTCTATCTCCTCGTAGCAGCATGTTCCATTTTAACACATGAGCACTGCAGCAAATCTGATTGGCTCCTAGTGCTGCGGCCACCTCCCCTGGTCCAAGCTCTGCTGTACAGGGATTGCAGTGGCTAAAACCAAAACTCTGGTACTTAAGGACTACAGTTTGAATGATGTATTATTGTTGTTTTACACCATACTGCACATAAAAGCTAAAAACAAAGCAACAGGCGCCTCTTAGTAAGACTGTTAAAATGTAATAGCAAAATGCATTAAAAACACTCACATTTAAATATCTTTATATTCAGCGCAGGGGAGTCCAGTAGAGTCAGTCATAGGTCTCTGCAGTGTAGATGGTATTTTCAGCTAAGTTACTCCATGCTGTCGGCGTCCTGTGTCACAGGAAACTTCCGGGATTCGTTCAGGATCCAAAATGAGGCTTGGGAAGCATTCGACCAGTCACAGAGAAGGCTGGAGTGCAGAGTCCAGTGGGGTGAATGACTGTACTGCTGTAAAGCGACGCGTTTCCGAGCATGCGCACCAAGAGATTACTCAAGGTGTGCGCTCCTTTCTCAAGCTAAGGGCTGGATTTTGCTTCTAATCCCCTTGTGGAGGCCTCCATTTGTGGATGGACATTTTAACGTTACACAACCTGGTCACATTGCTATATCTTTTTATATAGACTATAAACTAAAGGACCTATGAATAAATGGTTGAGGAACGAATCATTTGATTTTCGATTATTTCTTATGTGGAAATTTGCTTTGATATACAAGTGCTTTGGATTACAAGCATGGTCCTGGAACAAATTATGCTCGCAATCCAAGGTTTTACTCTACAGAGCTATATTAATTCATGGATGAATTTTATATCTGTCTGGCGTTTTGCTTTAAACAGAAAACAATTGTTGTTTTCTGTATGTCTGTTGGTTCACTCTACTCCCTTTGTATGTATTGCACAATAGGCCAAGGAAAAAGGCTAATGTCCCATGATGCTGTGGGAACTATTCCTGATTTGCTCCTGAACATGTTCTTGATTATAAATTTGAACTCTTTGCTTGCAGTGAAGAACAGTCTTTGTTTTGGAAAAAGTGCTGGGGTGATGGCTCTACAGATGGGGCACCCAATGTGGGCATGTCAGGGGGTGGGCACAACTAGGGCCAAATCCGCCTTAAGGAAAAGCAGAGGCACTGAGCCACCACCTGAGCTGTAAGAACTCATTCACACCAAAATGCATTGCTGTGAAATGCATTTGAGATGCTTTGCATTTTATTTATACTTTACAACTTACAAAAAAAATATATTTTTACTGACAGGCCAATTGTATTCAGTGTGCTACTGGCTTTGTGTTTGGGTAGTAAGGTCATTAGTGACTTCCTTGAAAAAGGCTAGTTGTCTGACTATCATGCTGACTTTCTAAATTCTATACTTTCATTGTCCCTGGCCCAGAAAACACATTCAGATATGAGAAGTCAGAAGAAAGTCACCAGGACAGCCAAGCAACTAGCTTCAGAAGGAGAGTTTGGCATTGGAAGCATTGGAAGCCTATGTGTTTCTTTCTTTAAACAGTGGGTTGAGTCTTTTCTATGCAAATAAACCCACGGGAATGAACTAAAGTTGGAACATTTAGAATTATTTTCCAGATTTCTCCAATATCACTGACTTTATCACTGATATGTTTAACCAATGGACTGTAATGGGACAGGGCCAAAGTAACTTGTATATTTGATGTATGCCGCCAACAAATAATAAAGCTGGTATATAGAGTCATTTACACTGGCCTAGTAATCATGTTCATGTCTATCAATTATTGCCAATAGTCATTTCTATATTGTATGTGCCTCCTAATCTGGCTGGTTGCACAAAACAGTTTTTTGGGAAACATAACATTTTCTTCTTCAGAAAATCATTCCTATATGTTAAGAATATAACCATACATTGAAATTATATATTGATTTGTAAGTAAATATTATTGATCTGTAAGTAAATATTATTCTATAATATTGACTTTGCCCTCCTGAATGCTGAAGCAGCATTGAATATCTACTATTGCATAAATTATTTTATTGCAGTGTGGCAGTGAGTTGCCATTTATGTGGTTTTTGGTGAAGCAAATATATTTTCTCTCTATGTTTTACTCGCTGTAGCAGCAGACAATTGAGAATATTTGGGACTAGGGATGGAGATACCATTTGTGCAGCAGTAAAAGAGCTCTTTGGCCCTTAGGCCGCGTACACACGATGAGACATGTCCGCTCAAACATGTCCGACGGACCGTTTCCAGCGGACATGTCTCATCGGATTTTGGTCCGATGGCATGTACACACCATCGGACGAAAATCCCCTCGGGCTGAGGACGCCGTGACGTGGCGGTGACGTTGACGACGCCACGTTACCACTCCAGGAAGTAAAATACTTCCACGCATGCGTCGAATCCATTCGACGCATGCAGGAGATTTTTGTCCGCTGGTTAGGCGTACTAACCAGCGGACATGTCGGATGGATGGGTTTCCAGCAGACAAGTTTTAAAGCATGCTTTAAAACTTGTCTGCTGGAAAAACCTGTCTGCTAGCCCGTACACACGGTCGGATATGTCCGCTGAAACTGGTCTGCGGACCAGTTTCAGCAGACAAGTTTGATCGTGTGTACGCGGCCTTAGAGACCCATTTATACTAGTTGTGGATTAGATGGGTGTTTAGCCCCCTCCTGGTTTCACGTAGACCTAAACATTGCCAACTTCTATCACAAGTGGGGGGGGCATTCAACATGAAACTGTAAAAATTCTCCTGGTTTGTAATATCCAATAGTGTTGGTCGATATGCATCTCCTTCACTTTGTACCTAACCAGCATTAAGACATCCAGTAGATTCCTCTGCACATAACTGGGTATTAGAAGGGAACACATAAGCTTTACTACATTAGCATTTACTGTTTGTTTCTTTAGATAATCAAGTAAACAATTCAAGTAAAATACAGTATGAACCAATGCATATTGCAATATATTGTTGATTGGTATTCAAATACAATTACAGTAAATGTTATTGTATCGTTTTATCTTTTTAATGCAAATGATTAATATTGCATTATTTCCATTTTAAAGTGAGTTGCTTTGTACTGTTATGCCCTGTACACACGATTGGAATTTGCGATAAAAAAAGTCAGACAGAATTTTTTAATCGGATATTCTGACCGTGTGTGGGCCCCATCTGACTTTTTTCATCAGAGTTTAGAGATAGAACATGTTTTATTTTTTTCCGATCCAAAATTCCGATCGCCTGTGTGGAACTCCGAAGAAGAAAAAACCCACGCATGCTCAGAATCAAGTCAATGCATGCTCGGAAGCATTGAACTTAATTTTTCACGGCTCTTCGTAGTCTTTTACGACACTGCATTTTGGACGGTCGGAATTTGGTCTGACAGTGTGTATGCAAGACAGCTTGAACAGAATTCCGACGGAAAATTCCATCAGATTTATCCCATCGGAAATTCCGATCGTGTGTACAGGGCATACGTGTTTCATAGAAGCCGTAATTCTGAAACTTTATCAGATCTCACTGCACATACAGTACTATAAGAGTTAAAATTATTTTGCTATACTATTGGAATTTACCATACAACTGAAATAATTGTGCAAAGATGTAATCCTATGCAAATCATTTGCAAAACATTTTGTTGCCCTTTTTTCTTATCATTAATAATGAGTTTGTTTTTATTTGTATAAAGCATGTAAATCAGCTATGTTGTTACCTGGACAATTGGATAGTTCATACTTGGCTTGGTCTAATTTTTACAATAAACATTACTGTGAATTGACTTAAAAAAATGTATAGGGATATCCACGCTAGGACTGGGTATATGAGCTGCTGCCCCCTGTGTGGTTTCTCGATGAAGAACCTGTTACTGTGAATTGAGTTAACATTCACTAGCAGCTTTTATTGAATTAGGAATATACTGTATTTATTGGCGTATAACACTCACTTTTTTACCCTGAAAATAGAGGGTAAACTGTGCCTGCGTGTTATACGCAGGGGAATGTGGAAAGTTTTTTTCCTGAAACTTCCCTCTTAAAGTTAGGCTGCGTACACACGAGGAGACATGTCCGCGGAAACTGGTCCGCAGACCAGTTTCCGCGGATATGTTTCGATCGCGTGTACGGCCTAGCGGACAGGTTTCCAGCGGACAAAAGTTTCTAAGCATGCTTAGAAACTTGTCCGCTGGAAACCTGTCCGTCGGACATGTCCGATGGTTAGTACGCCCAACCATCGGACCGAAATCCCGCGCATGCGCCAAATTGATTCGACGCATGCTTGGAAGCATAGAACTTCCTTGTTTGAGCACGTCAGTGTCGTCTACGTCACCGCGTTCTCTGTCCGCGGGGATTTTGGTGTGATGGTGTGTACACACATCAGACCAAAATATCCCTGGAGACATGTCCGATGAAAACGGTCCGCGGACCGATTTCATCAGACATGTCTCCTCGTGTGTACAGGGCCTAAGGGTGCGTGTTAAACGCCGATAAATACGGTATATAAAAAATAATTAATGTTTGCAGTTAAAACTTGTTTTTCCATCCTGTTGATAATGCAATTATGGTATGCCATGGTGTTTGTAGACAGGAGTCCAAACATTTCACCACACTGCATTGTGAGGTTAGTGACCTGACACCTAGCTTAGTGGTTCAATGAAGATTAAATTTTTGGCACATCCAACCTCAAAGCCCCAGTGTGGTTTTGTCCATTAAATTCTAAGTATTTGCGCTACTATCTATTGGTACTTTTGGTTACACTTTCAGTGGCATTCAATATATTGTAATAAAACGTCTACAACTGCCTAAATTATATTTATGTAACTTGTGAGCTGAAAAAAATAATTGAAAGCATTATTTTTATTTTTCAAATATTTATTGGAGCAATTTCCTTTGTTCATTATAAAGTGCAAAAAGGGGTATTCTCCACTTTGACTCTCAAGAAAGACGAGGGGCCCCTGCACTTTCCCCAAAGCTGCTAGTCTTTGAGCCTACACTGCACCGAAATTGGGGGGCCCATGATGGCACTTAGAGTGATAGATATACAGGGGAGGCAGTCTGCCTCCTACCTACTTGATGTCTGTTTACCTGCACTGTCATCACTGTAGGGGCCCCAGAGCATTACTTTTCCAAGGGGCCCATGATACTATTCAGACGGTCCTGTTTGTAGGTAAGTGTGCTACCAGAGGTCCAATAGAAATAAGGTGAACAATGTTGAAGGACATTAACCTGGCACCAAAACTGTAGGACAACCATGAAGAGCAAGGTACAGGCAAAAAGCTCATGTTTCATTAGCCTAGGGTAGCAATAGAAAATTAAACATCCAAGATGATTGGTTGATTTTTGCAACATTAAATCAGACTGTAATTTCTTATTGTTTAACAATAGAACCTATTGCAGGACTGTTGAAATATCTGTAACTATTTATCCATGCACTCATGCAATCATATTTATGCAGATGATGTTGCTAAAATACTAAAACTGCATGGCAATCACCGATATAATGCTTTCTGACATAATTGAGCTCTTTTAGTTGTAGACAGTACCGGTATGCTTTTAGTTGTTGTTTCTAGGGGTGGAGGTAGAGTTTTTCGACTGTCCGGTCTTTTAGCTGATATCTGTAACATTTCTTCCCGGAGACCCCCCATGCTGGTAACAAGTGATTGGAACAGACATTTAAGGCCTTCAGGAGGGTGATGACTAAAAGACAGTGGTAATACCTGGGGACCATGCATGTGTTTTGTGTGGCTTTCCATACTGGTGTGTTTATCCTGTCATGACAAAGCTCAGAAGGCTAATTATGTCTGCTGGTTATGTTTCATAGATTATGCCATCAAGGATACATACAAAATAGTCATCTCAGGGTCCCGGTTGACAACAAGACAAGTGTAGTTACTGCTGAGGGATACCAGAACAAAGTGTTGGTGTCAGTTGCACAATGCAGTCTGTTTGCAATTATTTTGACTTAATTAGATGTTCTGCTGTCTTTTGTGTCGTTTTTGTACATGCCAGAAGTAATCCATTTCTTTGTATTTATGATTGTCTAAGTGTTTTTATCTATATTCAGTTTATACAAAATTTCTTTATGGAACTGTTTATGACATATCTGAACAAATTGAAAAGGGGCATTGAAGACCTTAGGTATGAGGAAAGATTACTTCAACTGAATGTATTAATCCTTGAGAAGTGGCAAATTGGAAGTATATTATCATCTTGTATAAATATATTAATGTCTCATTCGGGTGGGGAAGGGAGGTTGTCATTTTGCCCTTTCAGGGAGCAAAAAAAGGTGCAACAGTGCAATTTTTTTCAAAAGTGCATATAAAAATGTTAAGAAAAATAAAGTGTCAAAGTGCTTAAAATTACATAAACTCAAAAATAAAAAGTTCAAGTGATCAGGTGTCCAAACAAGGATGAAGTGCTTCTTAGTGCAATGATTATGCCACAAGTGTATGCACAAGTGTGTTAGTTCCACCACCACAATGCACTAACCGGAACAATGAAAAGAATCAGCCTGATACAGTTATGCCATCACATGAGACCTCCTTCCTGATCCCCATAACAGATTTCTCTATACCAATCAGACACGTCCTGGAAGCTTATCCTGTACGTAACTGTATGTCTTATAGGAACTGTGCTTTTGTGTGTGCCTGTACATGCACAGTTCTGTGATGACATTGTGGTAGAACACAGTAGACCACAGGCAAAAGATAGAGAGCCAATTAGAGTGGCTCTGTACCATGTGATTGCTGTGACCAACAGCATCACAGAATGTAAACACAGGCTGCAGTTTGCAGCGGTGTTTCACTTACTGGCCGGTGATCACGAAGCACTGTTTGCTTTCACACATCAATCAAAAGCACCCTTCAATCCAATACAGTGTCAATAGCATAAAAACCCAGTGCATAATGTCTTTTACCACTCTTCTGTATATGTCAGCCCCATCCTGTCTTTTATCTAACGTTTATATTTCCTGTCACCTACCTTATTCTGCACATATGTCTTAATCCTCACATTGTATTCAATCTGTACATTAAAGATAATGTATCGAATGGACCATAACCATATTTTAACCACCTCAATACCAGCTTTGTTTCTTTATTTCTATAAAATTGTAGTAAAAAAAATCAGATCACCTTGGCACATCTATCATTTCAGGGTTTTTTGTGCTGTCCTGGCATTTTTATTTGCTATGTTTTAAAACACATTTCTTTTTCTTCTTCAAAAGTTTAGGTTTATTTTCCTTTATATAGAAAAAAATAAAAACCTTAGTACCACCAAAAGAAATGTCTATTTGTCTGAAATAAAAAAAATATATATAAAGTTCATTTGGGCACAGTAATGCATTACGGAGTAATTGTCAGTCACAGTATCACAGTGCTAAAAACATAAAAATGCCCTGATAATGCAAGGGGTGAAACATGCTGATACTGAGGTGGTTAAAGTGTATAATGAGGCAATTTTTTTTTATAGTTTTGGATAGATTGCGGAAGGATTAGAACTCCTACTGTGTTGCCAAGAGCTGGATCACCTGCTGGTGGCCCTGTGGTCACCAGAGCTTAAGGGAACACTTCTGGTTGACTCCAGTGAGTGTCTCCCAGTAGCCAGCATCCCAGTAATTAAGCTCCACCCGATGATGGCTGGGAAGGTATAAAACACCTCCCTTGATTTGCATCAGTGTTTTGCCTATTATCCATATACTAGCTCACTGATTATCCTGATCTCTGCCTTAAGCCTAGTACACACTAGGGGGTAGATTCACGTACAGAGGCATATCTTTGTGCAGGCGTAGCGTATCCTCTTTAAGCTACGCCACCGCAACTTAGAGAGGCAAGTGCCATATTCACAAATCACTTGCGTCCTAAGTTACGGCGGCGTAGCGTAAATTGCCCGGCGTAAGCCTGCGTAATTCAAAGTAGGCTTGGAGTGGGCGTGTTGTATGTTAATCAACCATGACCCCATGTAAAAGATGTTTCTAACGAACGGTGCATGCGCTGTCCGTGGACGTATCCCAGTGCGCATGCTCAAAATTACGCCGCAAATACTCATTGGTTTCGACATGAACGTAACTTATGCAAAGCCCTATTCGCGAACGTTTTACGCAAACAACATAAATGATGGAAAATTCAACGCTGTCCCGACGTCCATACTTAACATTGCGTACGCCTAATATAGCAGGGGTAACTTTACGCCGGACATACGCTTACGCAAATGACGTAAAATAATGCGACTGGGCGCAAGTACGTTCATGAATCGGCGTATCTAGCTCATTTGCATATTCGACACGTAAATCGACGGAAGCGCCACCTAGCGGCCAGTGTAAATATGCAACTAAGATACGACGGCATAAGAGACTTACGCCAGTCGGATCTTAGCAAAAATATTTTCTGAATACAGAAAAAAGATACGCCGGCGCATCCTAGAAGTTACGCGGTGTATCTCGAGATACGCTGACGTAACTTCTTTGAGAATCTGGCCCTAGTAGTTTTTCCTCCCGTTAAACCCAGCAGGTCTGAATGAAAAAAAAACTGACAGCTCCAGAGGAGTCTCTGTACTAACAATGCAATGTTCCCTGCTGTGCTGTTGTGTTCTGAGAGGGGGCAGCCCACCGGCCAGAACACTCCGGTCATTGCTCTCAGCCATTGACTGACCCTTTTCAGTCATGCCCCATCGACAGAATCCAGCCAAATGCCCAACTTCTGCAGTATACACGGGCCGATTGTCATCTGGTTTCTACTGAACCAGCCGATGCAGCCGATGCAGCCTGACATTCGGCCCATATGTAAGCTTTATCATGTACTATGAATCTAGCACCCTGTTTCCTGTTACCTCCTCTCTGTTCCCCTTTTCCCAGTCCCAGTCCTGGTTATGCCCTGTTTATTTCAGCTTCCCTCTATTTGTATATCATGTATTATAGTTGGGTCGTTGGTTTGGTTTTGCTTTACTTTCATGTTTATTTTTCACTTTTGCTTTGCTTATGGCTCGTTGGTGTTGGATAGGTGTTGTGTGCAGTTGTTGTAAACCTCAGACATGAAATATGAACAAAGCATACCACTATATAGTGTGTACTTGTCTTAGCCAAGAGCACTAAGTATAATTTCTGTCTGCTGCTTTGTTCTTCCGCTATCTGCATGAATCACTTCTGACACATTTTCCTGACACCAAGAGAAAAAAGGCAACAGGGGAGGGTTCTCCAGCTGTTTGACAGTCTTAGCTCTGTTCCTGTGTGCTATGTGAAGGGGGTGTGTCCCTTCCCTCCAATCAGCTCTCAGAGCTCTCCTCGCCAGCTCTCCGCCCCCTGCTTTTCAGAGCTATGAGATCCTGTGAATTCTGGACTTTGAACGGCTGTAGAGAAGAGAAGACTACAGATAAACAGGTACACATTATGTAGGAGGATTCATTTAATCTCTGTGTATTACCAGATGTTAGTCACTTCACTGGGTATTTGTAAAGATTTACAACCACTTTAATAAACCTTATTTTAATCATACTCTGTCTGATTCCAGTTTCCTAAGTACAGCTATAGTGAACTGGTCACCCCTGCTGCTGCTGTATAATTGCACTCGGCATTCCTTACATGTGTTTTTAATGCAGTCCAGGGCTCTGTTAGAAATAATATGGTCCATAAATTGACAGGCAACTAGCTATTTCAGAAATGGCAGTCTACATATTTCTCTCATGTGCTTTGAAACTATATTGTGTTTTTAAAATTGTGTTTTTGGTGTGATAGTTAATTTTTTGTGATAGCTATTTTTTTTCCAGTTTGGTCATTTACTTATTTTGGCTATCAGAACTATCACACAGTTTTGCCATCTGTAGTTCAGCCAGAAGTAGTATATCCCACTCTAGTTCAAAATAACTTTCTGCAAAGCAGCTTCACTTGATACCTATGGTAACTGTTAAGGAAGTAAAGATGAATTCTAGTTTACTTTCCATACCCAAGACTCAATATTCTGTTTGAAAATGTTTTCTTTATGTTTTATACAACTACTGCTTATTCGCAGGTATTTAGAAAACTATGGGTATTTCTTTTTTCTACTAGTTGGAAAGGATGTGCCAGCTGATAACTATAACCCACAGAGTATGACGTATTAAAAATTTGTGTCCAAACGTCTGAAGGACCCTTGCATAAAAAATAGATATCGTAGACACACCTCTTCCGTTCTGGGGTCCTGGATGGCTCAGTTCCAGTTGCTCTGGAGGAGAGCTTGCTGCGCATATAAAGTATTCCATTGCCCGAAACCTCACCTTTCCAAGTTTCATAACTTGTGTCAGTGTTTTGTTCTTGTCTATTTAGGTAACTTTGCATTATAAGCAAGGAAGCTCAGACCTCTGCAGTGTATTAATGTGTGTTTTATTACACAAAAATCCTGTACATACAAATTGAGACAAATATAGGAAAAACAATACAAGACTAGTACATATACATACAACAAACAAAATGCTACCTACTTCGTAGCAAATAAGAAGGAACTATGGACTGTAAACAGTAGAAATACATTTGAAAAATTACTTAACTTAGGATACAGTGGGTTCATGATCTCCGTAGGCAACGAGGACCCAGACTTACTCTATAAGCTGTTGCAGGAGGTTGGACGAAAGCCTTTTTAGATTAAGTCTCCTCTCCTTCTGTTAGGGATCTTCCTTGATGTTAAGTCATCTTAGAGTCCTCTTGTCAGTTTATGCCTGATGACCTTTTATTTGGAGAATTTACCATCCCCATATGGGTGTGGTCCCTTTTACAATACTGAGTTTCAATGGGTGAAATGTTCTCCAATTCGCCCTCTAGATAGCACTGTGGTATTATACATACCATAGGTCATATATGTCAGAAGGCAAAGCTATTGTTTGACCACGGTTACAGAACAATAGACTGATCCAACTGTCAACTGAAATGTTTTCCATGTTACCTATGTATCCAGCGGCATTTGTTTGAGAAGTATCCGATCAAACACTTCAAGAAAACACGATGTCTGCCTTCAAGACAAACTATTAAACAGATTTTTCCATGTACAGTAAATTCTGAATAAATATCATAAAACAGACATATATTTATATCAAATGCAACACAGTCAGCTGCACGACTATTTCCAGTGAGGTCCCAGTGACAGTTGACCAACCGGTATAGCCATATCTCTTGACAAGATTTTCTGTCCTTTCCCTGAGGGAAAGAAACATCAGTAATTTAGGACTCTCTCTCTGAATGTCCCATGTTTTCCTTTATGTTTGCCTCTGGTGCCCTGTCCCAATTTCAGTGAATGTTCATGCTGGTAACAGTGGTAGTTGTACAGGGAACAAGGAAAATGAAAGAGTAATCTCCCTGTAATTCTTTTTGGACATGAATTTGCCTATGTCATTCCATCACAAAATCTTCTCCAAGAAAATACACAAAGTTCACCCCGTTCTACCCTTGTTTGATTATGACTGACATGTCAATAATACTTCCCTAATGTAATTTTATGTCTGAATTGATAGCAGCTTTTGGAAACCAATAAAATAAAGAACATTTTGAGATTAAAGAAGCTTCCCAAAATAGAAATTTCTAGTTTATATAACAAGATCTTTGATTTCACAAACGGGTTCTTTGCTTTGGATCTCACGAGCAACAACTGGTTCTAATATTGAAGGTATCAATAAGTAGTTGTACCAGATGTACATACTTGGTAATTTAAGTTGTGATGGGGCTGACATTATTTTGGAGAACTTTGCTACAACTTCCTTGTAAAGGGGAACTTGCTATAATTCTGTTTATTAAATATAGCACACAGAGGCGCATCTGATTCAGACTGACAAAAAACTCATGTATTTTAGCTTTACTGACACTTGGTAAGGAGAGGTTAGACAGAACTGAGCAAGATTGCCATACTCAATGTTTAGCTCCAGCCAAAACGTTGTTTTTGTTTTTAAAGCCTGCTCTAGTGGAAAGATCTTTATGGCAGATTTACCTGTGTCCCCATACAGTCCATTTCCCTTCTCTTAGGCCGCGTACACACGATCGAACATGTCCGCTGAAACTGGTCCGCCGACCAGTTTCAGCGGACATATCCGATCATGTGTACGACCTAGCGGACAGGTTTTTCCAGTGGACAAATTTCAAAGCATGCTTTGAAATTTGTCCGCTGGAAACCTGTCCGTCGGACATGTCCGCTGGTTAGTACGCCTAACCAGTGGACATAAATCTCCCGCATGCGTCGAATGGATTAATATGTGGAAGTGGAAGTATTTTACTTCATGGAGTGGTGACGTGGCGGCGTCAACGTCACCGCCACATCACCGCTTCCTCAGTCAGAGGGGATTTTCGTCTTATGGTGTGTACACGCCATCAGACCAAAATCCGAGGAGATATGTCCGCTGAAAACGGTCCGTCGGACATGTTTCAGCGGACATGTCTCCCGTGTGTACGCGGCCTTATTGTTCAGTTCAACACCCGTTACATGGACAACAAGGGTCCTTGCACACAAAACTTCACATAAAAATGCACTGAAAATGCATGTGCTCTAAACTTTTTTTATGCATATGGCCTTACATTTCTATTTATGCATTAATATGTATTGTGGTTTGAACAAGGCAAATAGAAAGCCATTGTTTTCAATGTACCCTTGCAATAATATGCGTTTATCCAGTGCAAAAAAGGTCACTGGATGTGTTGTAAAAGAGCCGTAAGTGTGCTAAATAGGGACAGCAAAAAAATCCTGATTTGATTTTGTGTTTAATATCCATCAAAGAGGCAGGAAATTTAGAGATTTTCCCTCACTTCCTGTTCTGTTTGACAAGAGACAGGAAGTTCTCACTCTTTCGCATAGGCATTAATCACACCAAGAACAGGTAAGAGGTGGAAATATGTTTTTATGATGCTCTGACCATGCTCTTGGGTTGTAATATCCAAGGACAGTAAGCATACCATTAATTTCCTGTATAACCAGCACTGGGAAACACAGAATGTGTCTCCCATTTTTTGACATCATTTGGACTGGAAGTTATGTGGATTTTTTTTTTGCCTAAACCCAAATGTACCATAAGAGAATTCAGTGTATCACAAAGGCTACCTTTTGGACCTGTTTTGACAGGCTTTGGGCTTGTGTTGATGCATCAGTTTGAGATGGTTCTAAGGTTATTCATAATTAATTGACAGGTGCATTTGATCTGCAGTTAACTTCCCTCTGAGCTGGATCTACTTCTAGCAGGTTTTGCATTCCAATAGAGTTATTAAGCCTAGTACACATGGGCCAAATGTTGGACGACATCGGCCTGTTTGAATAGAAACAGCTGACATTGGCCCATGTGTAGGGCAGTTGGTCGGACAGAAGCTGGCTGTTTAACCAAAAACAGTATGCCTTATATGTAAATCCCGCTTGTAGCAAACAAAAACTTGTCAACATAGGTCCTTAGGCTGATGTCACATAGGAGAGCCTTGTGAAATGTTTCCCTCTCTGGCCCCAAAGGCAGAACCAGTGAGGACCAGAGCTGAAAGACTAAGCCTTGTGAGGACCTGGTCAGGAGGACTAAGTCATTGGATACCAGCCACCTGAGGACAGCAGACCAACAAGTGATCTGGACTAGGGATGAGCTTTGTGTTCGACTCGAACATATGTTCGACTCGAACATTGTATGTTTGACCGTTCGTCGAAATACGAACAAAACGCGTCGTTCGCACCAAATTCGAGTGACACGCCACGGCCCATAATTCACTGCGGCATTGCGCGCTAATGATTGGCCAACCATGCACTATGACCCGCATGCTTGGCCAATCACAGTGTGCAAAAAATGGAGAGACATATGGTCGCCCATAGAGCAGAGTGGGCTCTATCCATATATGCTCTGCATAAACTAAGCAGACATGTACCTCTCATCCTGGAGTCACTTTGGGCAGGGGTCTGTGGAACCCAGATTACCTTAGAGTGGTTTGGAAACTTCTTGTACAGCTCCCCTGGCCCCTCCTATGTGTAAGTAATCCTGTGTCTTTTAGGGGCACAGGGTGACTGAGAACCCCAGTCAGGTTTGTCCTAACCAGACATACCGTACAACTAAAATGGTTTTACCTCTGGTATGCAGGGCTCTATATGTCTGGTTTGTGCTGAAAGAATGAAGGGGATCTTTCACTTGGGACCTTAGTATTTTTGAACAATAACCCTCAAGATATATATGAAGATAAATAATTCCACCTTTCAGACTGCTGGAATGTTGTAGGAGTGTCTCATAGACCATTGCTAGATAGTTTGAGGTAGGGTGAGGATTTGTTATGTGTTTAAGTGCCTGTATTCCACTGTTCTATTGTTTCTGTCTGCCTTGAGATCAAAGTATTATGGGATGTATAAGTGTATATGGATTACCACTATCAGCTATTAGATGCTAGAGGGGAGGGGGGATTTCTCCAGCAACCCCTACTAAAGATTGTCTACTGTTGGAAAGCTGAATATACCTGTGTGTCATGTTACTGGAGGAGATAAAGTCTACCTCACCCTGTGTCATTAAGAAGGGGGGATTGTCCCCAGAGTGTATATCTATTTGTGCCTGTGTTTGAAAAACAGTCTTATGCTTCTTACCACCCTACACTGATGCCTCTACACGTGACTCAGGGATCTTGGGTCGTGCTGGTATAGAGCAACGGAAGCTTAGCTTATGCGGCAAACGTACTGATCTTGAGTAGGGGGTGCATCACACAACTGCTCTGCTCTGATCAGCAGGGGATCTGGGACCAGATCCCCTCCTGATCGGGAACAGAGCCTGCCCCATATAAAAAATCCTTACTGTGAATCTATGTCTGATTGATAGGTCTTCAGCACATTGTTTGAGAAGGAATATATGTTCAATGAGAAACTGTAATATTGATCTTATGTTTTTTTTCGATAGCAAAGTTTCTTAACACACCTCTCATGTAGGATGCATTGGTGCAATCTTTTTCCTATTGTATATACAAGCAACTTTTTCAAGAGTTACCTGAACACCTTGCAATGAGAGAGATTCTGGGGTTCTTTCAGACTTCTGTATTTTTCATGCCTGTAGGAACAGACATTTTTACAGGCGCCCTTCAGTGCTTCTACTGGTTCGCTCATGTGATCCGCCAGTTGGAGAAGGAATCCACTGGTATCAGAAGTTGACCATAGAGATTTTCAGGGAACAGATGGTCCATGGTTATAAATCCTGCCATATACTCTGCTGGAAAGCCGAGATCGTCCTGTTTTTTTTTTTTATCTCATGCTTTCCAGCCTGGAGGAGAGATGTGGGGTCTTATTGGCACGCAGAGGCAAAAGCATACTTACGTTGCGCCCACATGTGTAAACGGTATTTAAACCATACATGTGAAGTATTGTGTATTGCCGTGAATGTTTGAGCAAGATTATGGAGATTTGTGAGTATCAAAGTTTGGCACTATCTGAGCGTGAAAAATCTTCAAACATGACATGTTAGGTATCTATTTACTCAGCGCAACATCATCATTCAAGTTATTAAAAAAAATTGGGCTAGCTTTTGTGTTTTTTTTTTTAATTCCTGATTTTTTTTTTTTCAAAATCTAATGCGTGTGAAAAATTGCTGCGCAAATACTATGTGACATAAAAAAGTTGCAATGACCACAATTTTTTCCCTATGGTCTCTGCTAAAAAAAAAAAAAAACATATATAATGTTTGGGGGTTCTGAGTAATTGTCTACCAAAAAAATGATGATTTTTACATGAAGGAGCGAAGTGCCAGAATTGGTCCGGATGGGAAGTGGTTAATGTGTCTAATTTTTAGTGTCCTACCCTTGTAGATTGTAAGCCCTTTTGAGCAGCATCAGCATAATTTCCATGCCTTTTATGTTTTTTGGCCCAAGTACATTTATGTACCAAGCGTTTATACTAATGTTGAAATAAAAAGTTTATTTTTGGGGGAACCCCCCCCCCCCAAAAAAACAAAAAAAATCCCTGCTCCAATGCTGAATTTCAGGGTTCTATTAATTCTTTTGTGGACTAGGTAAACCATTATTATGACCAGTGTATGATGAGATCATTCTGCTCACCAGACAATGACATAATCTCTGTTCGGGAACCTTTGGGATTGCAATTATGTTTCTGGACCTGGGTTTTTAAAAAAGAAGGCTTCTGCCTGCCATATTTTCATCTAAACTGATCACAGATGATCATCCTGTATTTGGGCATCATGATCCATGAACAGAAAGATAAACTCATTCCTTTCTCATAAAGATCTCCAGCATACGAACCTCTGTCATTTAATCTGTGGTATCCCTGCAGTCACCTTTATCCAACCTTGAGATCTTATCTAGCACATGTTCCCTCTGTAATATCTATGTAAACCCCGTCAGTACATTTCTATTAACTGTATATGCAAAATATTTTAATGATAATATATAAATTTGGAGTAGATTGTTGTCGCTTGATTTGTAGAAGAGGCTTATGAAACATTACTCGTGTAATGTAAATTCGTTCTCATACTTTCTGTCATGTCACTAATGGAAGTTACTTATAAGTGCCTTTTTCTAATAACTATTTACAACATCAATTGATTTTCTCTGCCCATTGTTGCATTAAGCAGGGAAGATATATTCTCGTCTACGGTCGTGCTCCATACAAATATTCTGTTTATCTACCTTGCATGAAATATCCAAAGAATACATTCTGAATAATGTTGTTTTATAGTTACTGTGGTATTGTAAATTCAGTAGTATGCTTTGTATTTACAACCTCAAAGTATATTTATGACAGTGCAAAATTGTAATACCTTTTGTACGCCAGTCACTAGAAATCAATATTCATTGGATTTCCTTCTGATTTACTCTTATAATCTTTGATCCAATTTTATTTTGAAAGCTAGTTTTTTTCTTTGTTTATGAGATGTACAGGGTTAACCCTTTGGATCTAAGGGCTCATGTTGACGAGCGCTCTTTTCAAATATTGCGTTTGAATTTAAATGCAAATGCATGCGTTTGATTGGGAAACGCGGGCTTTGACAAGAAAAGGCTATATTTGAACTGCTTTACCTGCAGTTCCAGCTCACCTCGCTATTACATGCTGCGTTAAAAGAAACACAGAGCAATGAAAATCAGGTCATTTGCTATCCATACACTGCTGTGTGTACTGCTTAATTAAATTCAGTGGGATTTTGCTGACATGCGTTTGACATGTGTTCCAGATGCATCTCAATTGTATGAAAACAATGAGCCCTAAGGCTTTTACATATGGTATTTTATCTATTAGAAGAAAAAACTATTTGCTCATGAATTGGGTGATGATGATGCTTTTAACAATACATACTGTATTTATCGGCGCATAACACACACAGGCGTATAATGCGCACCCTAACTTTAAGAGGGAAGTTTAAGGAAAAAAACTAGGGTTGTCCCGCTACCACTTTTTTAGAACCGAGTACAAGTACCGATACTTTTTTTTATGTACTCGCCAATACCGATTACCGATACTTTTTTTTTATGTCGTGTGACAGTTTTCAAATTTAAGAATGCCCCTTACTTTGGTGGTCAGTCAGAAGAGTCAGCAGATTGTATATAGTGTATAATTAGAAGCAATCAGGTTTTATATAGTGTATGATTAGAAGAAATCAGATTATATATAGTGTATAATTAGAAGAAATCAGGTTTTATATAGTATATGATTAGAAGAAATCAGAATTGTACAGATTGTATAGTGTAAAGTTATAATAAAGTACAATGAGATGTTCACAGCCAGCATTGGCTTTGCCATTCCCTCTATGGTAAAACTATTCCCCAGGCAGGCCTGGCACTACAGAGTGATTGATAGGCCTGTAGGAGATAGTAGGAGGAGCAGGGGAGATGCGGTATGTGGAGAGCAGTCTTTTCTCCTGGGGTCATATACTCTCTCCCCCATACACACATATGGAGAAAAAAAGTGAAGGAGGGGAGTGCCCACCCCAGTGCCCCACACACACACTTATCCAGTGACACAGCCAGATAAACAGGAAGACGATCCTCGTCCCCGTTGCCACCATTCATAGTTAAGCACGGCTAACCAATCACAGGTGCTGATGTCAGCAGTGGGCGGTCCGTGCTCACCTTTCACACCTGGGAGCCATACGGCATGGATTTGCAGGAACTTGGTGTTCCCAAGATCGTCTTCCCCTGTGGAGGAGTGAGCAGGGTCCGGGTGTGTGCCAGTCATGGAGTTAGGATGCCAGGCGGTGTGGAGGCGCCGTGCCGAGAACTGGAGGACTTGTATGGCTGCTGTAGTGACTCCAGCCAAGGTGACCCAAGGGGTGATGTGTGTCCGGGATCCCCCCTCCTCTCCTGGCTCCATGGATGAGGAGGAGGCTGTGTATGAATGCTCTCTGCCCCGCTAAGCACTTTTTCTTCAGTCTGAATACAAATATGGTGTACATTAGACATGTGCAGACTGGAATATTTTGTTTTGTTTTTTCGTTTTTCGTCTGGAAAATACATTTATTTAGTTACTCCAGAAAATCGTTTTAATTTATTTCGTTTTTCGTTGGGGAATAGCTTTCGTCCGAAAATTCAATAACACTTGGTTTCCGTCGAATGGTCAAAAGAATATTCGACGGAACTTCGAAACGTACATTTCCGGTCGAACATTCCACCTACAAGAATTCTAATGTTGTATGACTAGTAATAATGCTGAATCTATTTTCTCATAAATAGAAATCTATTCTCTGTAATGTCGAATCTATTATTTCTATAGTTTCAAATCTTTTCTCTATGATGTCGAATCTTTTCTCTATAATGTCGAATCTCTCTATATCGAATTTTTACCGCAACGAAAACGAAAATAAAGCATTTTTTATGTCGGATCTTTCGGTTTTCGTATCTTGCGCTTTCGTTATCGCGTGTTAAAACGATAACGAAAAAGAATGATTTTCGGCCGAAAATGCATTCTAACGAAAACGAATGCACATGTCTAGCGTACATTCGTTTTTGCTCATTATAAGGAATGGCAGTCTATAAGTGTTTACTTACTTCCTCTCAAAATTCTCAGCATTAGATTAGTAAACATAATATCATTTTATTCAATATCTATTAAGATTTATTATGACCAATAGGATTTAAGTTCCAGTGCAGGTTAAGAAACAAAGCGTATTATAATTTCTCGTATTTTTTTTTTTAAATCTTTACCCTATCATACACACATGTATGCATGAGCGGTGAGGTCTATTAATTATAGGTTAGTCATGCTGGGACCTATAGTTCTAGACCTGTGCCCGGCCCTTCTTGCTGTGGTTTAGTTGATACGAGCTACTGTCAGTGTTTGTGCAGTTGGTGAAATGTAAATAAATTTGAACAATGTTCTGTTCCTTCACTGGGATCTATATACACATAAAGCTGTCAGGGAATCATTTTGCTGGACTACATTAGCATTGCTTAAAAAAGGCCATGACATATTTGTGGCTGCACTAATTTATTATAAGCAGGACACTTAAAAGGGTTAATTGATTAGACCTTTTAAAAGGTGGTAAGTGTATTGATAGGACAATAAGGATGGTTCTTGTAATCTCCAAAAATGTAAGGTACTAAAGTAATATATACTTAATATATATATATATATATATATATATATATATATATATATATATGTATATATATATACGTGTGTGTTTAAATGTCTGAACAAGAATGGTCAAGAACAACTGCTGTGTCTACTTCTTTTAATGAAAGTTGCCAACGGTTGACTGAGCTCTGTGACATTAGTGGGTTAAAGTCTTTGGTCTAGAACCTACTAATATTGTTAAAAGTGTTAATTTTAGTCCAGGAATAACATTCACTTTCATAATTCTATTTTAAACTGCTGAATGAATTACATATTGTGTTTGGCGTTCATTGTAATATCAAGCTCTGGATCAGTTGTGGGGTCAAAGATGGATCAAGCTTATCTATACAGATGGCATTTATTTGTGCATACTTATCTTGTGAGTATTCAGTTTCTCTATATGCCTGGAACACATTACTATATGCTCCTGTTGGATGGAACATATTTATGTAAGGATTCCTTCATATGAACGTTGTGTTACTACAGTCTGAGTTGATGCTTCAGATGGCAAAAAGTACTAACTCTACCATACTCATTTTGTGATGTCATCATGCGGCAATCTGCGGAAAAAGTTGATCCCCACTGCTGTTGCTCTACTAAATTCTTGGAATGGTGCAGAAAAACTCTGATTGTACTATGGAAGTTGAAGAGAGGAAAATGTTTAATGAATATGGGAAAGGTTGAACCTGCCAAAGAAAGAGAAAATCTGTTCAGCCTGTCCAAGCACCTCTGCAAGGCAACACAGTCAGATCCTTAACCTCAAGTACAGCAGCAGCACAACTTCGACAAGAATACATCCCATAGAGTCTGATAGGACAGTAAATATGCTGCTATACACAGCAGTCTGTATTCTTCTGTTCACTTATGCCTTGTACACAAGATCGGAATTTCCGTCGGGATAAACTCCAACAGATTATTCCGACGAAGTTCCATTCAAGCTGTCTTGCAAGCTGTCTTGCATACATACTGTCACACCAAATTCCGACCGTCAAGAACACGTTACGTACAACACTACGACGAATTTCCGGCAGAATTTCCGAAGGAAAACCTCAGATGGGGCATATGCACGGTCGGAATATCCCATGAAAAAATTCCGTCTGACTTTTTTCATCGGAAATTACGAGAGTATGTAAGAAGCATAAGTTATCTTTGTCTCTGCTAGCATGTTTGCCCTCAGCACATGTGGACTGTAGCAGATCCTGATTGGCTCCAAGTGTTGGCCCAACCCATTTCACTCTGATGCTATATATACTGGATATTATCGCTATATATACTGGATATTATAGGAGGCAAATTCAGAAAAAATCATTGCTTGCCTTTTTTGATTCATAACATACTGTTATTATAAAATGTTTGGTGAGCATTTGCTAGTATAGTGTGAAACATTGTAACAACCATCTAGAAACTCTGGCATAATTTAATTTCTTAAACCACATCTCTGATATAACAAATATACCGATTAAATAAATATATAAATGGGAGCTATTTTTCCTGCCAGAGGATTTGTATTTCTGTCCATTCATTCCTGAAATTTACACAGATCTGCCAAAAAGCTTGGTCACACCTGGCAGGGGGGTAGACCTTACCTTTCTCTTCAGCAGTTATCTTTTCACTTACACAACTCCACCCCACCCTGTGACTGGACAAGGAGGAGGAGAAACAGCACACTAATGAGCTAATCTCAAAGCCACTCTACTCTACCTACCTGTGAACATTCTCCTTGTAATGAAACACACTGGATTGGCTCCTTGTTTTGCTTCCTCTTTCAGTCTAACCCGTGCTGTACAGGGGCTGGAAAAGGCTGATGTCATGTTATATTCATATGTTTCCATTGCTTACATTTTTTTTTTTATATTTAGTGATATTAATTAAGTGAATCCCAATCAGCACTGTGACAACAAAAAGTCAAAACTAAATGGAAATGAATAAAAAAGTATAGAAAATGTGGCTGCAAGCTGAACACTATCATAGTAACCTCACTACACTCCCAATAAATTAACACATAAAAAAAAAATAGTGAAGTACAACAATGTGTAATACTAATCAAACAGATACAGTCCATAATCAGTCTTCCATCCCATTGTAAGCAATGTGCTATAAATCTTTAGCAGCAAAATAGAACAAGCAGTGCCAAATGTGTCTCCAGCACCCATAACATGAAGCCACTTACCTCCCCACTTATATTACCACCACACTCCTTTGTTTTCTCTCATCACCTATTCACTTCCTTACTCCATCCGCTCACCCATTTCACCTTCTCCCTTTCACCCACCACACCACATTTTAGTCCACCTATACCCCCCACATCAGTCACCCCTCATCTCTGGCATGTTATCAATCAATTCTTTATATTCATATACTATTATACTATGATCTTCCCACTCAATGTGAAACCTGGGGATGCCACTTGGTGTACCTGCTGCCTTTCTACCCTAAGTTACATATTATATTATACTTCATTACTATTTACATTAACTGATTTTTTCACATATATATTGCCTTATTAGGTGCCGATTTGGTGACTGCCCTCCACCTCGGTCCCCTTCAGCTTCCCCTCCAGGGTGCCTTCCTCTCTCCCCCCCCCTTTTCCCCTTAGTGGGAATCCACCTTGCTCCACCTACACCTGTGAGTCCTTGTAGGCCCCCCCTCCACGTGCCTCGGAGGGATCTGGCGGAGAGCTGGCCCCCCCAGTATCGGTGGTACCCACTCAGGAACTTGTCTGTGGACTAATTCTGGCTCTGTATACCAACTAAACAGCACACTGCGAATGGGTAACTATAATTGGATGAAGATATATATATATTAATGTGAAAAATAGATTATTATTATGCCTTACTGCTATAATTGTTGTTACAGTTGCACCTTATTCTCCGAAGAAGACCCATTGAAGGGTTGAAACGCGTCAGAATACACCTGACCCACCAGTTAACCATTCATGTTAATTGTTTGTCATGTTCATTTGGTGCATACCCCATGTGCAGTTGCTTTCCATGTACACAATACCAGAGCCAATTTGTATTTTATAAATTTTATTCATTAAATATTTGTATTTTATAAATTTTATTCATTAAATATTTTTTTCTACTCATATATTACTTTGTTGAGCACTTCATTACCCGTTCCCATCCCCATGATATGACCACCTGATTGCTGCCTAAAAACCCCAACGGGGAACTCCCTTCTCTTTTTCTTACCTCCCCACTTGACCTCCTAAAGGTCAAAAAATGCAGAATTCCCTTCTGGGTTAATTGGCTGGGTAGGATGTGGCCTTCAAACTCCTTCAGACTCAAGACACCACTTGTGATCAAATAGGAAGGACATGCAGAAGCAAAAAAAACGAATAGTGCTCTCTGTATGTAATATTTATTAAAAATCAAAAACGAAATTGCACATACAATATATAAACCATTGCCATCCTGAAAAAAGTGCCATAGATCAACAGCATAATGAGACAAACAATTCCGTTGTGTCTCCGCCACCAACACCATGAAGCCGATCACCTCCCTAACTGACATTGGAGGTAGAGTGGACAGTATACCAGGGCCTTGGAGTGTGACCTGGGCTGTGAAGAGCCTGCTGTGCAGTTTAAGACCCAGAAACTGAAGACATCATTAAAGAGAGAGAGAGGGGGAAACCCATTTGCCTTGTGATTGGATGGAAAGCTTTTGCCTACACATGATTGGCTGGCCATCCATACACAACAGCAAAGGGACAGATTTAATGGCTAGGAACATGCACTATGAACTAAACCACTATGAGACCAGGCCAATTCTGACACCTTTTTTTATTTAAAAATCTGCATTTTTTAGCCCCAAACATTATATATTTTTTAAGCATAAGCCCCAGAGAATAAAATGGTGCATGCTGCAATTTTTTCATGTCACAGTATTTGTGCAGTGGTTTTTCCAAACACATTTTTTTTGGAAAAAATACACTTATATACATTTTAATGCACAAAAACACAATATAATACCCAACTGTTTGGTAAAAAATAAAAGATGATGTTACACCGAGTAAAAAGATACCTAACATGTCATCATTTAAAATTGCATACACTTGTGGAATGGCGACAAAATACGGTATTTAAAAATCTCCATAGGAGATGCTTTAAAAGCCTTTACAGGTTACCAGTTTAGAGTTACACAGAGTTACAGTCTGGCACTAGAATTATTACTCTTGCTATAACATTTGCAATGATACCTCACATGTGTGGTGTGAACATATGCGTTTACATATGCGTGCACCAACCTACATTTGTGTTTGGCTTTGTGCACGAGCACCCCTGGGCAGGGGTGCTTTATTATTTTATTAAAAACATTTGTTTTTACTGTCCCCCTTTTTTTTATCACTTTTATTTCTATCACAAGAAATGTAAACATCCCTTGTGATAGTAATAAGCAGTGGCAGGTCCTCTTTACTGAGACATCTGGCATCTATTAGATCCCAGATCTCTCCTGTGCCCTGAAAGGATCTGATTAAACCAAGATTGTTTAAATTCTGCAGAAACCAGAAGTGACTAAATAATTTTTGCTTCCGTTTTCTAATACCATATCGATGATCGGAAATGTTCTTGTTCTTGTTCAGCTCTATGGTAAGCAGGCAGAACTGACAACTTTAGTCCCGGGCTCCACGGTGGGATGGGAGAGCCCGGAGAGGCACCACAAGTGCTCCAATGCAAGGTTTTGTGCCCTAATGAAATGGTCAGCAAAAGGCTTAAAGCGTGTATATTACTGACTACTGAATGTTGCTGCAGTGATCACCTACAGGTCTTCCCCTAAGTTAGGTGTAAGTGCAGTGCAAGTTTAAGAAACAGGTGGTCTATTAAACATTAACGGTTTGCAGCCTGCCAACTAAACTGTTCAGTCATTGCATTACCACTATTTTCTGCTGTTTGATTTGTTGCTATTCATAGTGTGATTGTTTTATAACTGTGGTATATCTTCTGATTGTGACCCACAGTAGTATAATCTTTTTTCTGCTGATTTATCACTGCACAGTCCATTTTTCACACTTATCTGATTACTACTTCTTAAATGGTAATTTCTGCTGTATATGTTTTTGAGACTATACTATATATATATATATATATATATATATATATATATATATATATATATATATATATATATATTGCAATTGATATTCTTAGAAAGTGCAGAGCTGATTGCAGAGTCCCAGGCGCAGGGACAAGGGACCAGACCAATTAAGTGGATCCTTCGAGGGTATTCACTACATATCTATTGTCAGAATGTTCTAATATTTTATATTACATGGTCCCACCTTTAAGAGAGTGGCAGATTTTGAGTATAATACAAAAAGTTGTAGTTAGGCTGCTGACTAATTTTTGTTTCGTTTTTTTTGTGATTATTATTTCACAGGCATGCCTGCCTTTTATTATCATAGTGTCATGGTATGATAGCGATTGTGGCACTAACCAGGGTACTAGAATGAACTTTATTCTTGGTACAGGGGGTATATACTATACTTGATGCTCTGTGTGTGTGTGTGTGTGTGTGTTTACATAGCTGTTTGTAAGAGGTGCTACTGTATTGTCCTTTTTCTATTTATATTGTTTAAGGTGTTCATCATAATTGTCTTATTCCATTAATATTTATTTAAGATTTCTCTAATGAGCAACAGTATATATTATGTACAAATGTGTTACCACCAATATGGAGACATATATAAGGTTGTATATATTAAGTGCCCATCCTTAGATAATTGTTGTGATAATTTAGATTTCCTATGTGTAGATCAGTAGCATTTATATAGTTTTACCTGCTCATCTTTGAATGCACCTCACTCAGGCCCACTGCAGTCTTTTTCCTGAATTGGTACACGCAACAAGAATGCTTTCTTCTCCTATCTCTGTAGAAATGGAAATGATTAGTTATCAGATGATAACATGATTTGAAGAGCTCCATAACTCCTCTCTACACGGTCTGTTTGTAGCACAGTTTGCTTTTATTTTCTTATGCTGTGAGTAATTAACTCAGTAATGAACTCAGTAGTGACTTTAACCACTTTAGCCCCGGACCATATTGCTGTCCAAAGACCAGAGCACTTTTTGTGATTCGGCACTGCGTCGCTTTAACTGACAATTGCGTGGTCGTGCGACATGGCTCCTAAACAAAATTGGCGTCCTTTTTTTCCCCACAAATAGAGCTTTCTTTTGGTGGTATTTGATCATCTCTGCGGTTTTTATTTTTTGCGCTATAAACAAAAATCGAGCGACTATTTTGAAAAAAATTCAATATTTTTTACATTTTGCTATAATAAATATCCCCCAAAAAGATCAGTTTAGGCCGATATGTATTCTTCTACATATTTTTCGTAAAAAAAAATCGCAATTAGCGTTTATTGATTGGTTTGCACAAAATTTATAGCGTTTACAAAAAAGGGGGTAGTTTTATGGCATTTTTATTAATATTTTTTTTTTTTTACTAGTAATGGCGGCGATCAGCGTTTTTTCGGTACTGCAATATTATGGCAATATTATGGCGGACACATCGGACACTTTTGACACATTTTTGGGACCATTGGCATTTCTATAGCGATCAATGCTGTAAAAATGCATTGTATTACTATAAAAATGCCATTGGCAGTGAAGGGGTTAATACTAGGGGGCAGGGAAGGGGTTAAGTGTGTTCCTGGGTGTGTTCTAACTGTATGGGGGGGGGGGGTGATTCACTGGGGGAAATCACTGATCTTCTGTTCATACATTGTATGAGCAGAAAATCAGCGTTTCCCCCGCTGACAGGAACGAGAGCTTTGTGTTTACACACAAAGCTCCCGTTCCCCGCTCTGTAACGACTGGGACTCGGGGGCGAGCGGGGGGCACGCGCGCTGGCCGCCGGCGGTGTGCACACGCCCCCTAGCGGCCACTAAAGAGAGGACGTAGAGCTACGTGCTCTCGCCGAACAGTGCCACCCTCCCGCAGTAATATGACGGCGGGCGGTCAGCAAGTAGTTAAAGGGCTTAGTAATGGTTTACCTCTTCATTGTAGTAATGTGTAATGTTTGCTTTTTAAATACAGCTTAAAAAAAAGGCATCTTTAGTTTTGCAAGATATTACTACTTCCTCTGTATGTTGGTACCCCACCATCAGCGCGGTAGGCATAGTAGACACCAGAGTTGGTGTTGTGTGTCCTCTCTTAACTTCTTTTGGCCTTTTCTAAAACTGGATTGATGGAGCCCTTTAAATCATGTTTTGGACAGAGTGTAGAGTAATTAGAACACGTCAGGTTTTTATTGCTGTCTGCGTCTCCCACTATGATACATATCATCCAGGTAGAGTTATGGTCAGCAAGCTACCATATTTTTCATACTAAATGGGTCTTGATGACTGCCTCAACCCTTACTCCCCCGTGTTCTTTTTACCCCCCTCCCTACCCCATACCGCGCGGCAAGAGATTGAGTTTGCTGTTCCCGGCCGGACTAAAAGGAATTAAGCACTCAGTGTGTGCATTTCCCGTCCGTCCGGCCGGGAACAGAAAACTGAATCTCCTGTACAGCGCGGTACCCGGCCTGACTGCAGGAGGAAGAAAGAGGAGCTCGTCCACGCTACAGGCTGCAGCATTTTTAGGAAGCGGCGGCACGGCAAGGGCCAACCCTGGTGGGGCCCCAGCCCAGCTCGGGGGCCCCAAGCAATTGCTTGTTTTGCCTGTCTTGTCGCGACGGGCCTGGTGGCCACTGTGGCTGAACAGAAGTTGATCTGCCAACACGTTGATTGAACGCAAAAAAAACTGACTCACAAGAAAGGAAGTTATTGCTTTGAGTTTCAAGCAAAGGCATCTACTGGCAAGAGAGAGAAGAGGGACTCTTCTTAACCTCTGAAATACGCTAGCTGTTTTTATCCCATGTCATCTTGTTTGTGATTTAAAAGATGGTAAATTTCTACGCTAAAATAATGGCTTTTCACTATAATTATGTTCTTCATTATATCATCCTTACCAGGCAGGGTGGATTTGATTTAAATCAAGTTGATTTAAATTATAATTTAAATCACTAGTAAAAAGGCTTGATTTAAATCAACTTGATTTAAATCATAATTTTTAAAGAGCAACTTTCATCTCTGTCTCTCTTTCAACTCACCGACCATCCAATTCACTTTAATGGGACGGCTGGTGATGCGGCAGTGACACCACAAGATGAGGGATGTGGTGGCAGCAGGTGAGTGGATGCCCACTAACAGGCGCTGCCATGATGGATCTGAAATGACAGGTGCTCTTTAAATGTAAGGACTCATTCTTGCTGGTAGTTAGAATATTTGCAAACAAAATGAATGTTTCCTATTTAGAATAATATGCAGTCAGGTTAGAAAAACAGCGATATTAGAACCGATTTCAGGTTAACAGGTAAATCACACATAGTTGGAGAACTACTAAAATTCTTTTACTTAATTAAAATTCTTGTATTTGCTTAACTGCTTCAGCCCGGACCATTTTGGTGGTCAAAAACCAGGCCACTTTTTGCGATTCGGCACTGCGTCGACTACATAATTTTGGTAAAAAAATTTGCAATAAGCATTCATTGATTGGTTTGCGCAAAATAGTTTTAGCTTCTACAAAAAAGGGGACTGTTTTATGGCATTTTTTTTTTTTTTTAATAGTTATGGCGGTGATAAGCGACTGCGTGACTGCGACATTATGGTGGACACATCGGACACTTTTGACACCATTTTGGGACCATTGTCATTTTACAGTGAACAGTGCTATAAAAATGCACTGTTACTGTAAAAATGATACTGGTAGTGAAGGGGTTAACCAGTAGGTGGCACTGCAAGGGTTAAGTGTTCCCTAGGGAGTGATTCTTACAGTTAGGGGGCGTGGCTACACGTGACATGTCACTGATGACCGTTCCCGATCACGGGGAACGGTCATCAGTGGCAGTGTCACTAGGCAGAATAGGGAATGCCTTTTTTCCCACAAATAGAGCTTTCTTTTGGTGGTATTTGATCACCTCTGCGGTTTTTTATTTTTTGCGCTATAAACAAAAAATAGTGAAAATATTGAAATAAAACTATATTTTTTACCTTTTTGCAATAATAAATATCCAAAAAAAAAAATACGAATTTCTTAATCAGTTAAGGCCAGTATGTATTCTTCTACATATTTTTGGTAAAGAAAATTGCAATAAGCGTATATTGATTGGTTTGCGCAAAAGTTATAGTGTCTACAAAATAGGGGATAGATTTATGGCATTTTTATTATTTAATTATTTTTTACTAATAATGGCGGCGATCTGTGATTTTTAGCTAGACTGAGACATTGCGGCAGACAGATCGGACACGTTTGACACTTTTTTGGGACCAGTGACATTTATATAGCAATCAGAGATAAACATGATTACCACTGATTACTGTATAAATGTCACTGGTGCAGAAGGGGTTAACACTAGGGTGGGGGCAGTGTACTGACTGGAGGAGGAGAGGGATCGCTGTTCCTGATCACTAGGAACAGCAGATCTCTCCCTACTCCCCTGTCAGAATGGGGATCTGTTTTTTAACATACACAGATCCCATTCTGGCTCTCTGTGGAGCAATCGCAGGTGGCTGGCGGACATCGCCCCACCAGCCACTCTCATTTGCCGTGGGCCTACACGCGTGCCCCCTTTTTGTCTTTAAAGCAGCCAACGTACACCTGCTGCAGTATAATGACGGCAGCTGGTCGACAAGTGGTTAATTACCCCCCCAAAAAAAAAAAAAAATAAGATAAAACACGCCCTCTAAATAAAGAAACATAAAAAATAAATAAACATGTTTTTTTTATGTTGGTCATGTGTTGAAGATAATTTGTAGCAAATATTTTTTTTTTTAGCTGACATCACTTTGTACAGCAATCCGATCTCAGTTTAGTGTGGTAGGATCAGTTTTGGGATACATTCTGGTTGGTTGCCTTGAACTACTGTACAATGCACGTAGCTTAGTTCATCGTTTTTGAATAGTGGCATACCATTATTTATGTTTATAGCCCCAACTGGATATAATAATCACAAATGAAATACTTAACACGTTTATAAATAAATTCAACTTTAAAAATCGATTACTTTTGCTACCCGCATTGTAGAATCCAATGTGCTAAAATTGTGGGGGTTGGACTTCAGGGGGTCAGCTGAGGAAGCATCAGGCATTTCTGTCACAAAGCTGACCTTTAAACTACACAGTGACTTTTCAGTATGTTTTTAATCATCATAACTGGAAAAACAAGAAAAAAAAAAAAATAGACACGGTTTCATGTGGAAATATTTTGTTGCTGGCTCACATTGTCTCGCATAAATATGTCTAGCATAAGGCATGTTCATTTGCATTTTGTCTTCAAACTTTTTAGCCAAAGCAATCATCTAAGGAAGTTTTGTGTTCCATTCGGAGGCAATTGTAATACACTGCTGATTGGAGAGTCACATTTCAGCCCGTTCTCCTCAGATCTGTGCAGATCTCTCCAGGAAGGCTGGAATTTATTAATACCATTTTCAGAGATAACCCTAAAAAATTGTATTCCAGTTGCTCTGTCATATCTGGTGACACAAGTACTTAGATATTTTGGCATACCAATATATTTGTGATTCAAAATATTATTTTAGACTTTTGTGAGTAATTGGCCAAACTCTGTATAATCTTGCCGGACAACTGCTTTTAATTATGGACAAAGCACTTTTCAAAGTTTTGTTCTCGGAAGCTTTTGGCTGTAACTTTGTTCCTTTTCTTAATTTAAGCATCTATCCAACCATGTATGCAACCATTTATGTCACATGTAACTGTCATATATTATATGGGAGTAACAGCAAAGAAATATGGAAAATATGGAAAGGAATATGCTAAAAGGAGAACTAAAGGCATTTTTTTCATTTTGGATGGGGTAACGGGGGATTATAACTCGTGTCAGTTTTCTTTTGCAATCTGTGACCCTTCACCTCCTGTCCCATTGCCCAAACAGGTAATAAGAGGAACTTCCTCCAAAGTAAGGGGATCCCTGCTTCTCATCAGGGTCACCAGAACTAGTGTCCCCATTCTAAGATTTCCCGTCTATTTCTGTTCCTAATCTAAAATTTGGCATTTTGTTTCATTTTCACTCTTGTCGATAATGGCATACAGGAGAAATCTCCCTAACAGGGCATCAGACAGCAATATAAACCTGAAAGGTGTGCTAATCCCTATCCTCCCTATCTACTGAAAAACGTTTTTTCCTTTAGTTATACTCTAATAATACTGGTATGAATAACCATATCATGTGTAAAAAAAAAAAGTCCTGATCACTTCCCCAGAGTAATACAGTGTTACTGTGGTAACACTGTATTTCTCTGGTCACAGTGTGTAAAAAAAAAAAATGTTAAAGAAAAGGAAAAAAAAAAACAATAAAAAAGAAAAACAATTATTAAAATGATTATATATATTTTTTTACATACTGTCACCAGTCAGTATCCCTGATCAGCGCCACAAACGTATTATATGATTACGCTGTACTACACTGGTGCCATTTTCTTTTTAATTTCTTAATTTTCCAAAAAATTGTGATATAAAATCACACTTTCAAAAAACTCATCATGCCTCTTACTAAATACCTTGGACTTTCTACTTTCCAAAAAATGTTGACACCTGGTGGGTGCCCTTACTGTAAATGTGCTTATTTAGGAATGTCCTACTTTAGGATGAGAATGTTCTGTTCCTGTTTCACAATTGTTTTCCTGTGTTGTCCTCTTTTTCCAATGGATACGACAAGGGACTTTTTTATCACACATTATGCAGGTATGATCCACTGTTGTCACCGCCTGGGAGTTTACTCTGAGAAGTGTAAAGCAGCCATCACTGGAGTAAATGTTGGGGATGCAGGAGATTGGTCACGCTAAAATACAATACAGGATAATTATTTTATTAAAAAAAGTGGAAATTGTTTATACACAGAACTAAATGTAATACAGTGAAGGTTTACAATTACCTTAAGGCAGACATGTCCAAAGTCCGGCCCGCTGTCCATTTGCGGCCCGCGGGCCAGTTTGATGTGGCCCCCACTTGGAATTTGCATATATATATCTATCTGTGGCCCCCAAAGCTCAAGCGTGTTATGTTTTTTATGTTGTTAATATATCTATCTTCTTTAACCTGACAAATCCAGAGCGCTGCGCTCATTGTTAGTATGAGCCAGGGCGTGTGGCTGGGCATGTTTAGAAGTCAATGTGCCAGAGCCGCTACGAAGCTGACAGCGCGAAGAGCCAATCACAGGCACTGTGACTATTTCCGATCTCTGAATCTGCGCACTGCGGAGCTCGGGCACATAGACTTGTATATACACCCTGGCTCATCCTAAGAATGAGCGTGGCACTCTGGGATTTGTCAGGCTAAAGAAGATAGATATAGTTACAGCAAAAAAAATAACACGCTCAAGCTTTGCGGGCCACAGATGGATATACTTGGGGGTCACATCGGACCGAAACGCGGTTCCTTTCCTTTTGAGAGAGATAGATATATAGAGAGATAGATAGATCTGGAAACGATCCGATAGATAGATAGAAAGAAAGAGAGATAGAGAGAGAGAGAGAGAGAGAGAGAAAGAGAAAGAGAGAGAGAGAGAGAGAGATAGAGATAGAGATTTATATATTTTTATTTAAACATAACACGCCTGAGCTCATTGTTACCCTGAGCAGAAAAGAGAAAATATAAATATTATATATCATCATATATTGTCATCAATGCTATGAAATGAATAGTATGCTGTTTGCAATAAACTTTGCATAAAATATTTAATTTGCATTTCATTTAAATGGTTCAAAAAAAGTCAGGCAAAATGGTCAGCCCTCATGCATGTTTACTTTATGAAATCTGGCCCTCTTTAAAAAAAGTTTGGACACCCCTGCCTTAAGGTAATCCATAGACTTGAATTGGAATACTGACTACCAAAAGAAATATATTATACTGTAAAAGATTGAATTCAGACTAATGTCCATGTTTGTGCACTGCTCAGATAACCCCCTTAAGCTGGCTTTATCTCAAAGCACCAATGGCAAACTTTGGCTGAAATCCATGGCAAAAGGTTGATTTCCCCAACTTTTTATTGATTAGATGGGGGGGCGGGGGGAATGATCATCTTAGGCCTATGTACTTATACATTTTATCTATAAGTACATAGGCATGAGATGATCATTTCCACTCATTATTACCCAATATTATATTATAATATTACCCAATATTATTCTATTATAATCATTGGGGAGTACAGTTACTCAAAGAAACATTCACATTGTTCCTGTCTGCTTCAGGAGCTCATATTCTACTGTCTGATTCTGGCAGTAAGACATGAAGAATGCTTCTCCAAGTTCCTCTTAACACAATTTGGACTGTAAATAAGGGGTGTGTTTGCTCTCTGACCCCAGTTGCATATTATGAATTATGAGTCAGCTCAGGGTATTGCGAATACCACTCTTCATTTGCATCTGTCTATTGATCTGTCTATCTATACACAGTGAATAAGTGATTCGTCATGGGTAGTATTACACTACATTATGGGACTGTGTTCAACCTTTATCTGCTTACACTTTGATACATTAAGCTTTATGTATGAATGAGACAGCATGCAGCCTACAGTAAATGTGCTTGGGAACATATTGGGCTAGATTCACAGAGCGATTACGCCGGCGTAACAGGAGATGCGTGGCAGAAGTCTAAATTTGCGCATGCGTTTCGATACTCCGCATCCCCAAAACGAGATACGCAAGAAATCTACTTTTTTTTGTCTAGCGTAATTTCGTTAGACAGGCGCATCCGTCCGCACAAAACTGCGCTAGACACACCATTGATTTGCTATTCAAATATGCTAATGAGGGAGTTACGGGGATCCACAAAAGAACGTTGGTGCAGCACACGCTATGCGCTGTGCGCAACAGCTGAACGGCCTGTCTACAATTAGACCATATAAAAGGTGGTCTAAAATTAGACAATTCGTCTACATGTCAGAGAAAGCAACACTGTTAGTGAGGAGCAGAGCAGTCACACGTGTTGCCCAACAATCTGTATGCCAACATGCCAGGGACATCCTCGCTCATAGCTATACTACTGACTTTAGACGAGCAAAGAAGAAGGAGGGCACAGAGGAGGGCACGGGAGAGGATATACCGCACCCGCATAGACCTCTTTGGCATGAGTGATTCTGAGGTGTATCGCATCTTCAGATTCACCCCTCATGCCATCCTGGAATTAACCATAACCTTGCAGGATGACATCACCAGCCCAACAAACCGCTCACATGCAGTGCAGCCACTGGTCAAGGTCATGGCAACACTCCATTTCCTTGCCAGTGGCTCTTTTCAAAGAACAAGTGGAGTGGTGGCTGGGATGTCACAATCCTCCATGAGCAGATGTGTGCACCAGGTTATCCCTGCAATACTCAGACGCATGGCCAACCAAATCATCAAACCCACCACTGAGAAGCTGCGGCTGAAGGCAATGACAGATTTCTACAGAATTGCCAGATTCCCACGCACCGTGGGGGCCATTGATTGCACACATGTGGCACTCCAGCCCCCCCATGAGACAGAGCACATATACCGCAATCGGAAGCATTGGCATTCCATCAACGTACAGGTGATAGTCGATGCCCAAGGCCTTATATGGCACGTCCGTGCCAAACACCCCGGATCCAGCCATGACAGCTGCATATACAATCAGAGCCCCATCCGAATGGAATTCAAACAGAACGTGTATAACGACAGCTGGCTGGTTGGTGAGTGACATGGGTGGCAGGCATGACTGTCCCCCCCCATGATGCACACATCACAAGGGGCACATGCATGACTAACATCCTCCTGTGTTTTTCCTTACAGGTGACTCTGCATATGCACTGGGACCCCATCTCATGACTTCTATCTGGAACCCCCAAACCCCAGGAGAGGAAAGATACAATGAAGCCCACGCCCAAACACGTGCAGTGGTGGAGCGCACCTTTGGCCTCCTGAAGTCACGTTTCCGATGCCTGGATAAGTCTGGGGGACCCTGTTGTATTCCCCCAACTTCGTGTGCCAGATCATTGGTGCATGTTGCATTCTGCACAACTTCGCAGTGAGAAAGGGCCTGCAGATTGACCTACGTGATGACCTGACCACTGAACCAGACAATCCCCCCCTAACCGAGGTTACCCCATCTTCTGAGGGAAGAGCAGCCAGGAGACAGCTCACATTAGGCATCTTTGCACGTTAAACACACACATTAATCATGGCACAATGAGAATGCATGCATGCACACCACTGTGGTCCCTAGCACAGACACATCACATCCTCACCTAATTGGATTAGCACAAGCCCACCATGCTGGGCTTGTGAACAGCAACGCCATGCCACGGCTCCAATTATGTCACTGTACATTCATACACCATTCACACGGACCTGGGAATCACTTCTCCCTGGTCCTGGGGAACCCTTCTCCACCAAAACTGAGGGTGACACCCCTTTGCCGGCAGGAATATCACCCCCACATTCCAAAAACATTCACATCACAAAAAAAAAAATGTCCAGCGAAAAAAAAAAATTTCCAGCAAAAAAAAAAAGGGGAAAAACAAATGAATGCCGTTGGCGTGAGCCACGCCTGGGGCGCCCATGGCCACGGCCCCGGCTCCTCAGGGGAGACTCATGGGGAGGGGGGGGTAATCCGGGAAAGGAGGAGCAGCCCCTGGTCTCTGCCCACCTGGCGGCCTGCCCTCCAAGGCCACGGCAATTCTGTTCAGGCCAGCACCTAGTGTTGCCGTGTTGTCCTGGATAGCCTGGGTGAGGGCCCTCACATCCTGCCCAACGTCTGCTGTTGTAGTCTGCAGTGCGTTTAGGCAGTTTGTAAGAGCCCGGGAGTGGCAGTCCAGGTCCCCAAGCGTATCCTTTATGGAGGACAGGCTCTCCTCCATCCGCCCCAAGGTCTGGCTGACCTGTCCCAGATGGCGGGTCTGAAGAGCCTGGTCCCTTCTCAGATTGGCGGGCAGAAGCTCGGCCACCCCCCTGGTCTTCTGAGACGACTTCCTGCCTCCAGCTGCTGCCAGCCAGAGAGGAAGACTCCTCCAAAAATAACAATCCACTGGCTGACATGACATCCTCCTTCTCCTCAAACTCCTCCTCCTCAACCCCCTCCTCTTCAACCTCCTCCGAGGACTCCGACCTTGTCGGGGGGTCCTCATCAGGCTGGGATGGTGCGGTCAGCCCAGATGGCCCAGCACCCTCCTGCTCATCTGTGGATGACACAAAACATTCACAGGTTGGAGGATCCACACACTTGCCACATATTCCCTTTCACCCCCTCCCCCACACATGCTACACACCTGATAGGGAAAAAAAACCTTACCTGGCATCACGCCTTCATGACTTGAGTCATAGCAGGGCAGGCCCTCCACCTGTTGTCTATAAAAGGTGTGGGCCACCGCACGCTCCTCCGCTGTCAGCCTAACAGGGCATGGTGGGCCCCCTCCTGTGCCCCTGGCATGGGCTAACATTTTGGCCAGCTTCTTTCTGACCAGACGCCGGAGGTCATTGATCTTCTTTTCAATCCCTGACTGTGTCTGGGTCTCCCCCCCCCGAAGCATTCACCTCGTCAGTAATGTTCTGCAAGATATCACGCCTCCTGGTCGGGGTGGTGTTGGCACTCTCCGGGCCGTGGAGGAAACACCCATATTGGGAAATGGCCCGGGCAAGAATTTGTTTCTCCCCAAAGTAAAATTTAACTTCCTCTTTCTCTCCGTCATACTCATACAAAAACTCTCTCCCAAACAGTCTGCAAAAATCACTCACAAAAACAAGCAGCAAAAATCACTCACAAAAACAAGCAGGAAAAATCAAGCAAGAAAACAAACGAACAAAAAACTATCAACCAAAAACTCTCACAAGCAGTCACCAAAAATCACTTACAAATATCTTCTAACAAACACTAGATCACAAAGTCCACAAATATCACAAAGACAAACCACAACGCAACAAACAACAGAACAAAAGCACCTTGATGTATAGGGAGGGATACAAAGGGATGTACTTTTGCAAAGGAAGTGCGCTTCTGTCTGTCTATTTATGCTGTCTGCGTAGTTCATGATTTTGCCCTAGTCCACTTCCAATTTCACTGATTGTGCTGTTCCTGAGTTGGGAGCATGCGCACAGAGGTGCTGACATGGTCTGCTTCAAGCGCATATGCGCGAGCCGGCCGGCCCTTCATTTGCATGGGGTCACGGCTCATTTCAATGTAACACGCCCACGTCCTTCCCAATTTGTATTACTCCACCTTGCGCCTCAGAAATAACGTTGCGCAGGCGCAAATTTCTGCGTAAAACCGACGAGAATAGGGTGATTGCGCTGCTACATTGCGCCAGTCTAACGTAAAGGCGGTGCGCTACGTCGGTCCAATAATGCGCAGATGTACCTGAATCTGGCCCATTGTTTGCACTTCAAACAGGTATGTTAAAAGGGTTCTCAGATTAGAAGATTACAAAGTGAGAAGAGTGAACTAGCACGTTACAGTGTCTTTGTGAAATTTTCCACATTTTATCATGTTACAACCAAAAACGTAAATGTATTTTATTTGGGATTTTATGTGCTAGACCAACACAAAGTGGCACATAATTGTGAAGTGGAAGGAAAATGATAAATGGTTTTTAACATTTTTTACAAATAAATATGTGAAAAGCGTGGTGTGCATTTGTATTGAGCCCCCTTTACTTTGACACCCCTAACTAAAATCTAGTGAAACCAATTGCCGTCAGAAGTCACCTAATTAGTAAATAGAGTCCACCTGCCTGTCATTTAATCCCAATATAAATACAACTGTTCTGTAAAGCCCTAAGAGGTTTGTTAGAGAACCTTGGTGAACAAACAGCATCATGAAGGCCAAGGAACACACCGACAGGTCAGGGATAAAGTTGTGGAAAAGTTTAAAGCAGGATTATAAAAAAATATCCCAAGCTTTGAACATCTCATGGAGCACTGTTGAATCTATCATCCGAAAATGGAAAGAGTATGGCACAACTGCAAACCTACCAAGACACCTAAACTGACAGGCCAGACAAGGAGAGCATTAAAGCAGATCTCCACCCTAAAGTGAAGTTCCGCTGATCGGAACCCTCCCCCCTCCGGTGTCACATTTGACACCTTTCAGGGGGGAGAGGGGTGCAGATACCTGTCTAATGACAGGTTCTTGCACCCACTTGCGGCCCGCAGTCTCGGGCAAAAGACAGGTTTTTCCCGTTGTGTGCTGGGAACTCTCGGCTCCCAGCACACAGCGGGATCCAATCGGTGGGCGCAGCACGACTCGCGCATGCACTGTAGGGAACCGGGCAGTGAAGCCGGAGCGCTTCACTTCCTGGTTCCCTCACCGTGGATGGAGGGGGGAGCAGCAGAGAGACGAGCGAACTCTCGTCCTCTGCTGCGGACGCCGCTGGACTCCAGGACAGATAAGTGTCCTAATATTAAAAGTCAGCAGCTGCAGTATTTGTAGCTGCTGGATTTTAATATTTTAATATTTTTTTTTAAGGGGCCATCCGCTTTAATCAGGGAAGCAGCCAAGAGGCACATGGTAACTCTGGAGGAGCTGCAGAGATCCACATCTCAGGTGGAAGAATCTGTCCACAGGGCAACTATTAGTCGTGCTCTCCACAAAATCTGGCCTTTATGGAAGAGTGGAAAGAAAGCCATTGTTGAAAGAAAGACATAAGAAGTGCATTTGCAGTTTGTGAGAAGCCTTGTGGGGGTCACAACAAACATGTTGAAAAAGGTGTTCTGGTCAGATGAGACCAAAATGTAACTTTTCGGCCTAAAAGCAAAATGCTATGTGTGGCGGAAAACTAACATTGCACATCACTCTGAACACATTATCCCCACTGTGAAACATGGTGGTGGCAGCATCATGTTGTTGGAATTATTTTCTTCAGGGAAGTTGATCAGGGTTGATTTGAAGATGGATGGAGCCAAATACAGGGCAATGTTAGAAGAAAACCTGTTAGGCCGCGTACACACGATCAGTCCAAACCGATGAAAACGGACTGAAGTTCATTTTCATCGGTTCACAGATTGATGGTCTGATGTGTGTACACACCATCAGTTCAAAAACCGATCGTGTCAGAACGCGGTGACATAAAACACAACGACGTGCTGAAAAAAATGAAGTTCAATGCTTCCAAGCATGTGTCGACTTGACTCTGAGCATGCGCGGGTTTTTGAACCGATGCTTTTGCTTACTAACCATCGGTTTGGACCGATGGTCAGGCATCCATCAGTCCGATTTTAAAGCAAGTTTTAAAACTTTGGACTGAAGGACAAAAGACTGATGGGCCATACACACGGTCGGTTTGGACCGATGAAACTGAACTTCAGTTCGCTTTCATCGGTTTGGACCGATCTCGTGTTTTCGCGGCCTCAGAGTCTGCAAAAGACTTGAGATTGCGGGGAGGTTTGCCTTCCAGCAGGACAACAACCCTAAACATACAGTTACAATAGAATGGTTTAGATCAAAGCATATTCATGTGTAATGGCCCGTACACACGATCCGAATATCGGATGAAAACCATCGTACGATGATGGATCGTACGATTTTCGGATCGTGTGTACACTACTTTTGAGAGCCGATCACGACCGCTCATCCTATATTTTTTTGATCGGACAATCGCGAAAATCTTCCTCGTACGATGTCAGATCGTACGATTTTCGTTTAGTCAGTACAGTTGTCGTCCGACAATACAATACAAATACATTACAACACATGACATCACTTCCGATTTTTTTTTCTGTCGTACGAGAATTTTCGTGACTTTAATAACCTATTTCATTTTACTTGCGACTATTAAGCAAAAAAATTCGTACGATCCAGACCAGTCCAGACCTAAATCTAATTAAGAATCTATGGCAAGACATATTGCTGTTCACAGATTCACAGATACTCCCCATCCAATCTGACAGAGCTTGAGCTATTTTGCAAAGACGAATGGGCAAAATGTCACTTTCTAGATGGGCAAAGCTGGTAGAGACATCCTCAAAAAAATACTTGCAGCTGTAGTTGCAGCAAAAGGTGGTTCTACAAAGTATTGACTCAGGGGGGCTGAATACAAAGGCACGCCACACTTTTCAGATATTAATTTGTAAAAAAAATGTAAAACCATTTATTATTTGATGATAGATTCAACAGTGCTCCATGAGATGTTCAAAGCTTGGGATATTTTTTTATAATCCTGCTTTAAACTTTTCCACAACTTTATCCCTGACCTGTCGGTGTGTTCCTTGGCCTTCATGATGCTGTTTGTTCACCAAGGTTCTCTAACAAACCTCTTAGGGCTTTACAGAACAGTTGTATTTATATTGGGATTAAATGACAGGCAGGTGGACTCTATTTACTAATTAGGTGACTTCTGACGGCAATTGGTTTCACTAGATTTTAGTTAGGGGTGTCAAAGTAAAGGGGGCTCAATACAAATGCACACCACGCTTTTCACATATTTATTTGTAAAAAATGTTGAAAACCATTTATCATTTTCCTTCCACTTCACAATTATGTGCCACTTTGTGTTGGTCTATTACATACAATCCCAATAAAATACATTTATGATTTTGGTCGTAACATGACAAAATTTGGAAAATTTCAAGGGGTATGCATACTTTTTCAAGACACTGTATATCCATACCTAAATGGAAGACTAGGCATGTTGTCTGGACTTTTTGCATGCATTTCAAGGCCTATTTTTTTAAATCTTGACTGTATGTAGTGTACCTTTACAAAGAATTTATATATTGTTTTACTGTTTATATTAGTCACAGCATTTGATCATATCACCATATATCAGACTCTATACTCAGTATAAACATTAGTCACAGCGTTTGGTTTTATCATCATACATCTTTTGGCCCTTAAATCAGTTTAAATATGAAGTAACTTGCAAGTGAACAGCAATCCAAACAATGTATTACTTTTTTTGTACCTTACCTAGTATATCTATCGAAATATTTAGGCCTCAATTCATCAAGCTGTGGGCAGCACAAGCTGGCTTTACATTAACAGTCTGCATTGATCATGTGATTCATCAGCAACACATGGAGGTTTGACAGAAGAGAAAGGCCAATTGGTCATTCTGCTCAACCTGTTTATTGGTCTTTTCCAGGAACTTCAGCAAGTCCATTTCAAGTCCATTTCAGCAAACTGTTTAACTCAAGAAATGTTCAACCAATAGATAATATGGTCCATATTTATCAATATGTTTCTATGTCCTCGAGATAGATTGCTGAACATGTCATTGATTAATATTTCATCTCAGTCTAAGATCCCAGTTTCCCTGGCACTAGAAACAAGTTGCTTTCTTGATTACAATGACATCTTCATTGTGTCAGTGGTGTGATCTCCAGAGATTTTCTAAATAACATTTGCAACTGAACCACCCATTTACTGCGTCTGTTGCATAATGTTATAAAAAGCATTAAGTAAACACACAGAATATGAAGGATTTTATGTCAAAACCCTATTTTAGATTGGAAGCCATGGTCCTTAATAAGAGCTAATTAGTGGGCAGTCTAATTATTAAGAATTGCACATTTTACACTTTGCCCAAATTGTACATACTGTAAATACTTAAGTATAAGCTGACTGAAATATAAGTCGAGGCACCAAATTTTACCACAAAAAATGGGAAAAATTATTGACTCAAGTATAAGCCTAGGGTGTCCATCTGCATGAATCACTGTGCCTCACTTTGCCTCACTGTGTCCATGTGCATGCCTCACTGTGCCCATGCTTCACTGTGTCCATGCCTCACAGTGTCCATGACTAGACTGATGTTTAACATGGGAGTCTATGGAAGGGGTGCCCAGTTTTAAAAAAATCGGTGCTCCCCGGTCATAGGTCCTCCAGACAACAAACTTTGCACACTTGTAGAGAAAGAGAGGGGCTACATGTGTGCCAAGCTGGTACCGGGTCCCCAAAGTCCGGGAGATCAGGGGCAAAAAGGTGTCTCGAGTATAAGCCGAGGGGGGCATTTTCAGCACAAAAAAATGTGCTGAAAAACTCCGGGTCTAGGGGATCTATGATCAACCGTTACCGGGTCCCCAAAATCACCAGAGAAATTACTGTTTAACATGGGAGTCTATGGAAGGGGTGCCCGGCTTTGAAAAATCGGTGTTCCCCGACGGTAGGTCCCCTGTACAAAAAACTTTGCACACTTGTAGAGAAAGAGTGGGGCTACATGTGTGCCAAGCCGGTACTGGGTCCCCAATGTCTGGGAGATCAGGCGCAAAAAGGTGACTCGAGTATAAGCTGAGGGGGCATTTTCAGCACAAAAAAAATGTGCTAAAAAACTTGGCTGATACTCGAGTATATACGGTAATTAAAAATAGAACTACACCGAACAATTGTGGATTTTGGTTCTCTGAAGGGGGTCACAATAGTGGGAAGAGTGGGGATGAACCTCCTACAGCATTGTCGCCATTCCTTATTAAACCTTGCTAGTTTGTGGTTTAATAAGAATTCTTCCAATGACATACCCCAAATACTTTTCTTCCTCCACACCTGTAGCACATTTTTCTGCATTGCGCTCAACCCCACTCTCCTCTGACATCCAAGACTGACTGAACTCTGGGAGGATGACTTTCCCAGTCTGTAACAAAAATGAATCACTTAGGTTGGAAGCTGTATGATTGTGGTATGGCAGAAGGACCTCTTCAATGGGCCTTTGAAAGGTTGTGGGAGATTGCCTCCAAATGGCATGCAGACATACTGCTACAAACCCTCTATAATGACAAAAGTGGTCCTTTCTTTGCCACTGTTGGTAAGAAGGATACCAATACCTTTAGTCAAGTCCAAGGTGGATATCAACCATGGTCCTGATGCTTGTGGAAGGAGCACACATGCTCTGAAGGCACTCACCACCCCGCTCCACCTGACACCTGGAAGTGATGTTGGCGGCTTTCTCCTGTTTATACCTATAGACTAGGAAGTGCTGGGAGCCACTAGTACAGCCACCACCAGAAGTGACACCCCCCCATGCCGCAGCCTGTCCTCCCTGCAGAGTAGAAGAACCCGATATTGTGTCCACACAACGCTGACCTTCTACCAGAGGCATGGCATAAACATTGGATTTTAGCCTCATTCAGCTTCCTATGGTCATTTTAAAAGTTGATTGAGTTGTCAGGTTTGAGGACGAGCGCTATTTGGGCTGGACCCCCCCACACCTCTCAATTATCCTAAGATTCAGCATTTTCTGCACCTCCTCTATCATAGCCTATCTCCAAGTTTTCAGCATTCGATATAGCTTTCACCAGACTCAAGCTTGTGGTTCCGTGACTGTGTCATGTTTTATCACAGGGGTGTATCCAGGCAGATCTTAGAAGATCTTGTGGTTTTAGTAGAACCTCTTTTGTTTCCTGCTTCTGTGCTTTGGATAAGGTGTTAACCACTTTAACTTCTAACACTGAACAATTGCAAGCAGTTTGCTGGCTAGAACTGAGACATGCTTCCAATTCTTCCATGGTTTAATTGATTTTTGTAGTAAATTTGTTCTGGCTTACGCAGCTGAAGCACTTTATAGTTTACCTCCCCAACCGGTTCGAAGATCTCAAATAAGCTTTGCTACTGAGGCAGAAATGTATTTTCGATGGTTGCAATCAACATAAAACCCTGTCTCTAGGTAAAATGATAATACCCTTGCTGACCTATTGTAAAGTTCTGGTATGAGCCTTCTGGACTCTTTGCACATGCCCAAAAATAGTGATGAGTGAATGTACCTGGGTTTGGTTTGAGGTTGGTTTGCCCAACATCACTGAAGTTTAGATGCTAAATACATACCCTATTGAAGTCAATGTGACCCAAACGTTAAAAAACACTAATAGTCTTTTTTCTAGACTAAACAGATGGCATGGGGACTGAGCACTGAGGAACATGTACTAAAGGAAAAAAATGTTCTTAAAAAATTTGTTTGGCAGAGGGTAGTGATTTAAATGCTTGAAGGGCAACATGTAAAATGTAGAATTCCTTTAGATCACATGCATTGGGGTTCCCTTAAATTGCCTGTGAGTTGTTCATCTGTATGCAACCTTGTACAGCAAAAAAAAAAAGCATTTCCAATTTCTGGTAAATGACAGCTTCTGGCTGCTTAGTTCTGCTTGTAAACACAGCAGCCAGTGATTTCCTTCATATATGCCAGACCCTTATCCTAGATGAAGGTCTGGTATAGATGTAATTGAGGGACCCCTCATAGAGTAGTGTAGGGCTTTCTCTAAAAATATTCACCCAACCCCCAAAATCAATATCAGACCCTTATCCAAGCATTCAGCTTGGCAGGCCAGGAAAGGGGTGTGGGTGAGCATGTGCTCCTCCTCTAACCATAACAGGTCACATACCCTCACCTTGGGGTGAGTGCCTTAGAAGGGAGGACCTCTATGGCAAAGCACATTGTCTCCATGTTGATGAGAGAAGGGCCTCTTCACCATGGCCTAGTGGTTGTGTGAGTTTATTGGAATCTGGAAGCCATTTAAAAACAAGAGCTCCCCCAAATACCATACCCACCTGTGTGAAAGAGTATGGGGTACTAATACACAAAAAAATGCAGCCTTCATAAACACACGCACTTTTTGACCTTTATCCCCCTTTATCCCCTACTACATGCTGACGAGTGCCCACTGTAGGCAAAGTGACAGCAGACCTGTACACTTCTGGGTTAAGGGCACATGCATGTTTGCCCCCGCCTGGCTCCCGCTGTGATAAGTAAAAAACATTGTATTTTTTTTTCAACATTCTTTCTTTTATTCATAATATATTCATATTTAAAAAAATAAAAAGAAAGTGGTGATCAAATACCACCAAAAAAAAAAAGGTCTATTTGTGTGAAAAAAGTATAACAATTTCAAGAGTAGCGCAGTGCTGATTAGCAAAATTAATGGGGTAAAATCTTCCGGAGCCAAAATAGGTCTTAAAAAACAAACAAAAATGTCCCATGATTTAAATCCATTATCAATCATGTTGTCTTGTGGTGCAGTTTATGCATCTGGGTACTTAGTGTCTTTTTCTGGTAGTTAATCCCAGGCGTAGACCCGTTGCGCTTATATCACAGTAGTCACACCTAGCCAATAGAGGATCTCAAGCTTCAGGCTTTCTAAATCCGCAGCCACCTCTTGGCCAGGTTGAAGTATGCTCACTGAGCATCTCTAGAGTGAAAAGGTGCCAAGATACCTGCCCACTGCTCCTTTAGCCACTTTCCTGGTCTGCAACACTCTATTTGATGCAGAAGGGCAGTGATCTAATCCTGCTGCACTTGCAGGGTAAGCTGTTGTCCCTCAAGAAAAGCAGCTATGTGGTGGTTGTCCTTGTCTCTGGATTTATAATGCACTTTCAGCAGGGCTGTTATGCGGTAAAGGGTGTAGCCAGGCAGCAGACCCACCCAATCTCTTCTGCAGCCCAAACTCTTGGCCCAACGGATGATTTATTTATTTGTTTTTTAATTATTTTTATTAGAAGTTTTGCACATAAAAGTTACAAACATAAAAAATGTATTAAACATTCAGCACTACCATTCAACAGCACCAGTGTACAATGTAGCTCCCAGACTAATGACAGCAGGAAGAATTTTTACTGACCTGTTTTTCTCATCAGGATGCATTGGAGCCCATAACCACTCCAATCTGCATTCTTTGTACCTTGTTTCCCCCTGAAACGAAGACCGGGTCTTATATTAATTTTGTCTACAAACAACTCACTAGGGCTTATTTTCAGGGGGTGTCTTATTTATTTACAGTATGTACAATAATTTAAATTTATTCAAATACAGTCATGTCATCAAAAAATATTTGGTGCAATTTTTTTTTTGTAATTTGTATAACCCTTTGACAGTATATCTGAGTAAGTTCACACAGCACTCTCCTGAATCTGATATATGTATTGCATGCACCTATATACTGTTGCAGAACTACAAGTCCTGTGAGGCATTGCAAGGCTGGCAGGTGCAAACATGACTCCCAAAGGTAGAGACATGGTGGGACTTGTAGTTTCGCAACAGCTGGAGGGCCACAGGTTGAGCACCTATGCCACCATATGGGTAGTTTAAAATGTGTGGGTGGGTAGTTATAATACTATTATTTTACCCTTTCTACCAGGACCAGTGTAGGGTGTAAAAGGCTGCATTGGATGTTAGTTTAGGAAACAGGGGCAGGGGGCTACATTGTAGGCAAGTATGAGGGGAATGCATCATGTGTGAGTGTAAGGAGGAGGGGGAAAGCACACTTCAATGCATGTCTGTTAAGAAAGGGGGGCTGTATTGCATTTGAGCGAAAGGAGGGGCTGCCTTCTGTGTGATGGTGCAGAGGATGGAGGCAGGTCACGTGGCTGCATTGCAAGTGAGTGTGAGGCTTAGGGCAGAGGTGAGCAGTAGTGGAAGAGGGGTGCAGGGGTGAGAAATGCTGGAACAGTGGAGCAGGGGGTAGAGAGCTTAGCAGCTTTTAAAGAAGGGTGCAATGGATGCAGAGATAAGTGATGAGTGGTGGCTTTAGAGGAGGGTTTCATTGGAGGAGAATTTTTGCTAGTGAGTAGTGGATGAGGAGTACAGAGGAGAACAGTGAATGAGAGGACGCAGAAGCAAATAGTGGTCAGGTAGTTCTGAGGTGCAGAGGATGGGGGTTTTGCTTGCAGTATGAAGGATTCCCTTTTTTGTGGAGGAGGGGCAACTACTAGGGGATATTTCTCCAAATGTCATCATGTGTAGGGATAAGCTCCGCGTTCGATTCGAACGTATGTTCGACTCGAACATTGTCTGTTCGTACGTTCGACGAAATTCGAACAAAACGGGTCATTCGCGCCAAATTTGAGTGACGCGCAACGGCCCATATGGAGAGCCATAATTGGCCAAAGCCAGAGCGGCTTTGGCCAATTATGGCTCAGGGCTTTAGCACACGCCCCACACTATATAAGGCCGCCTGCTGGGCGGCCTCGTGTAGTGTGTTCCAGCGCTGAACAGAGATCAGTCAGAGAGACAGAGAGATAGTCTTTTTATAAAGCTAGATAGAGCAGGCAGGCTAGTCAGTTTAGCCTAATTTACAGTGTGTAGAGGATATATATACATCCCTAGGAGTTGTATATATATTTATACACTGTATAGCTTAGCTAGATCAGCTATTCCTATTTGTCAGGCAATAGATTGTGCTAGCTGCAGTGTTCTAACGTGTTGTATTGCCAGTGTGCTGTGTAGTAGCACCTAAACGTACTCGGTGTTACTGTGTTTTCTGTCCCTGTTTAACAGGGGTGTCTAACAACAATTTTTGATGCAATACTTTGCATGTGGCTCTTTGTTGTGCTCCAATTACAGTACAGCAATACTTTGACATTAGCTTTTTTTGCTTAATTTTGACTTGCAGAAATAATGGAGGCCTTCAGTGAACAGGAGTTCTTCACAGAATTTGTTCAAAGGGGGCCCCGGATGGCAACCCACTTTTTTTCTAGAATTTTTCTTTCCCAAAAAAATAATTTATTCAGCCAAGATCTGCCATTGTAATGCCCCCCCCAACCTTAAAATAATCGACATATTGTTGCCACACAGCACGTGCGCTTTGGGGGGCCAAGCCTGTATGGACAGTCTCACGGGCCACCACCACTGGAACATCAGTGGCCTCATCAGGCACTAGTGTCATGTAGTTTGTTGAGGGTCTCTTTAGAAAATTGTGCAATATGCAGCAGCAAAGTATGACATGGTTCAGATTCTACTTAACAAACTTACAGTCCTTGTCTTGTTTGCACCGCCTGTATACTGCTGTTCAAAGTATATAGGGCCAAAGGGTCTTGTATGGGCCGATCCTCCCTATAAGCTCACTATGCAAGCCGCTTAGGGCCCCGCAAAGCTGCGAAGGCCCCCCCAAATTACTAAAGGCCCCGCCTGGTGAGAAGTCATTTTCGCTGGCTGAGTCATTTACGACAGCAGCACACCCCCTCCCCCCACTTCTCAACTTTCTTTAATGTGCCATGTCATTTTGCTTAGGACCCCAGGGAGGTCAGGATCTGCACTGGGTCTTGTAATGACCTGGTGGGAGTGGTGGCGGGGAAACCCATGCTATTTTTTTCAATGTATTTTATCCATAATGCAGGGACCAAAGATTACATTAAAGCCGCAAGCAATATTACATTTTTTTTTCTGAGAGTAATCTCATGTTGTGCAGGGACAGTTCTAAACACGTGCCACTACTATAGACACCCAGCAGGTACGATATTTAAAGGAATTTTTCTTTTTTTTTTCACTTTAAGCATCATTAAAATCGCTGCTCCAGAACTTTTTTTTCCATTGATACATGTTCCCTGGGGCAAGACCCAGGTTCTCAGAGACGTTTTCCAACAATAACTTGAAAATTGGGCTTTAAAATGAGCACTTTTGAATTCGAACGTTCGAGTCCCATAGACTTCAATGGGGTTCTAAATGTTTGCACAAACGGGCGGTCTGTTCGAACGTTCTGGTGCGAAAGGAACGCGGGGGTGTTCGGCTCAACCCTAATCATGTGTGCACTAAACATCCCTGGCCTCTGCACTCTGCATGCTGCGAGTGCAGCAGTCAGCTGTGGGCAGCATATAGCACAGGACACAGAGTGGAGCAGTCAGGATTATGTAACATACTTTGTTAATTACATTCTCTTGACTGCCATACATTGTACACTGTGCTGTATGATACACCCACCTTACTGTTGTATGTTACTGATGGCCCCTGAACTCTGTACAGTGAACTATATGTTACTCTGTACATCTGTCTCTGAGTTGCTGCTTGCTAAGTAGTTCCTAACTATTTTACTAACGTTCCTTTTTAAGGTAAACTCAGGCAAATTTTTAGCTCTCTGTCTACAGTTTGTTTGCAGAAAAAATATGTAATGAAAGAGTCTCAGTTGGAAGGAAAATGATTGTTCTGAGGTTTATATGTGTCTGTGAAACTCTTGTTTGTGCCACAGTAACTATTTAGACCCTATTTCCAGATTAAGGTTGGCCATACGTTATAAAATTATCTTGTACAATTTTTATATAGAGCTACCAAAACCATATATAATGAGGTTAAACTGAGTGGCGGCCCATCCATTAGAGACGCATGGGTGCCGCCCCCACATCCATGCTTCCGACCCCCTGATCTACATGCAGGGCACCAGATGCATGGATTTCAATGGCGGTGGTGTCTTTTTTTAAGCATGTGATTAGAGCTAGAAGCTCCAATAGGCTTAAAAACGGTGGGCTCACCCACCTTTGTGTGACAATAGAAAATAGACAATAGAGAATGAATATTTGCTATGGCCACACTTATCCTCCTCCTGGCCAATCAGGAAGTGGGTCTTGAGACCCATCACCCGATTTCCTGAAAGGACAGGCGATCCTATTGGGTGCCAAGGAGGAGGAGGAAGGAGCCGCATGGTGGAAGCCACCATGATACAGAAGCAGGGAAGAGGACACAGGAGCGGTATCCAGGAGTGCCCACAATCCTGGTGCCCTGCCTTTTGTTTTTCCTCTGGCCTGTATGATTCTATTTTCAAATGGATCAAGGATATCAGCAGAGGCATAGGACACAACACAAGAAGGTCCCACAATGTCATGGCACACTTTAGATGCCATCTGTTTTGACAGACACAGAGCTGCGCAGTGATGCTGAGAAAAGCATGGTGGCAGCTGGGAGTGGAGTCCTAGCTGCAGAAGATGATCAGGCTTACACATCTGGAGCAGTAGTTTGGCATCTTACTCCTGGGCACTGTTTTCTACATCTGGCGTGATGGCCTAGACTAGCAAAAATTTGTGTATATATAAAATATAAAGCATGTAGGTGAGCCATTCACTTCAAGACTACTTGAAATGCTTATGCTTTGTATATACTAAAATGCTTAGAGTTAGCTCCACTTAACTTCCTTCTCTTTTCTCAGTTTGCCATGACGGTTTTATAGCCCAGAAACTCTGTGATAAAAAGCAGTCCTCACAGATACCAGTAATGTGTGCCAACCTATATTTGTCCACTTACCAAGTGTGTGGCACTACTGTTTTCAGAATATACACATTCATTATGCAAGAAGATAGTGAATCAAATACATTAAGATGGTGCTGGAATCCAAACACAGTGTCTGAATATCTTGGAGGCCATCCAGACTTTGGCATGGGAAACCACTGTTTTGTTAAGCATTAGAATTGATCTCTGTTTAAGTAACAAGAAACAGACATGGTAAATGGTGTCTGTGGCTGGGCACTATCTTGATGGTCTTTACGTTACATTCCTATTTAGACCCTTCCACATGTCAGACTTGCCTGAGCACAACTTCTGCAACTTGTCAGCCAAATGAAAACAATTGTGTGTGCCCAAAGCATTCCAGTGACTTGACTTTCATTTGGGAAACAAAACAATGCACATTTTCTTGTTGCCCTGGTGAACTTGAGATTGACTTTCATTTTCAATAGCTAATTAAACTCATAAGGGAACAGTGCTCTGGCAGGAGGTTGTGCCGCGTTCACTGGTTTAATTTTCTAAAATTGTACATAAGTAAACTCCAAAGAAAAGTGTTTGATGGCAACTCAGACCCATCAATTACAATGATTTTACTTTAAGGTCAATATATCTTCTGTGTCACTGTATTTAAAAGATCACACCTGGCACAGATCTTTTCTCCTTAGCCTGATATATTTTTGTTTTGTTTGATCAAAGGCGTTTTTTGATTCATCATCCATTTATTTACAAATGAATTAGAAAAGGTTTTTGGGTTTCATTAACTTAGTAGGTCTTATAGGTAAATGTGAGTTTAAAAACCTTGAAGTGGTGCTTGGTATCTCTGTAGCCAACGCTCCTGTCTTTTCACAGTGATTTGTATTACATTTCCAGCATGCTACAAAGTTGGCTGCTGGTCACTGTATGGTGAATATCACAAGAGATGTCAAGTTGTTATATGTATAAATATATCAAAGTAAAAAAGCCGGCCACAGACAATTTAAATCTCGGCTGGCCGGTTTAGCAGGGACTGGCTGAGATTCGAACCATTTTATGGGCAGGAATGAATGTACCCAAGGGGATCAAGTTGTACCCAAGTTGATCAATTGTTCAACTTGGTTACAGTCAGCCTGTCCAATTTTACATTCAAGTATTGCTAGTGGAGTGGCTATTAAAGTGGCAGTAATCACTGTTTTCCCAGCGGGGATGGGAGAACACAAAAAAGTTGCAGAAAAGAAAATTGCTCCATCTATGGCTGGCTTAAGTCTATCTTTACCCAATCAAAAGAACAGGTTACAACCCTTTATTTTATTTAAAAAAATGATTTCAGAAAAGAGAAAAGGGCTCCATCCATTAGAACTTACATATTTAAGGTACAAATGAACACAATACAGGGCAACAAACTCATATCCAACATGTCAGAGCTGGTTTAACCAAAAATATAATAATTAGTATCAACATATTAGTCGAGATATCTTTCCCATCTTGGTCATGAACTCAAGACAAAACCTGGCCCCAGATTCAGAATCCTAGGGTATCACCTCGAACAGGGGTACCTCTATATAATAAAAAAGTGTTGAGCCATCCAACCAAAAAAAAATGACAAGAGGAGAGGAAAAAATCAAGGGGGGGGGGGGGGGGGCGCGAGAACCAATAAATCTTCCTCCTCCTCCCCCCGGTACCCATAACAGGTAGGAATATATTCTATCAAAGAGCCAATCTGAATTAAAGGGGACAATAGATTCCCTCCTCAACTAACAGGACTCACATCAATGAGAATCCTTCCCTCCTGACTTTCCTGACTTAATAAAAAGGTTACATGAGGCCCATGTTTTTACATATATCCCTTTCTTCTGTCTGGTTGTCCAGACCAAGTTTTCAATTCACTTCCACCTTTCTGAGCCACAGTCCAACTGAAGGTGATTGTGTTTGCTTCGAGGTAAGGGGAATGCAGGATTTAGCCGCGTTCGAAAGGTGGCGCATAGTGCAGTTTTTGTATTTTTTAACCGGTATTTTGAAGAAAAGGGGTTGGGTCCTCAGAGACCTCCAAATCATGGAATTTTTGAGTGATCCTTTGGACCTCTCTGTATGTGGTCTAATACAAATGTCTATATTAGGGTTTCACCGATTCCAACTTTTTAAGACCGAATAAAAGGACTGATACTGTTTTCAGGTACTTGCCGATACCGATTACGATACTTTTTTTAAATGTAATGAGGCGCTGAAGAGCTGGAGGTATCAGATTAAGCATCGGAGCATTTGCAGAAGTAAAAGTATTTGTGCAAATGTTCGGTGTCGGCACTGTAACCCTAATGTCAGTGGTGATAACGTTATGGCTGGTCAGGGTATAATTAGTTGTAATAAGCAGCATTTACTTCTTTGCAACTGAATATTTTTCCCTACAAAGAAAAGAAGAATACACAATGTACGCCCATGTCAGGGCTAAGTGTCACTTTCCTGATCTTCTGTATGACAAACACTGTCCAGCAGGCTGGACAATTGTGTAGTAATTAACAGTATATATCTAATATATTTACTTTAGAAAATAGATTTTTCCTTTAACCACTTAAAGGGGAGGTTCCCCTAAAAATAAACTTTTAACATTGTATTCCCGAGGTTAATGACAAGTAGAATCGGCGGGTTTTAAAAAAAAAATATGTCTGTACATACCGTTTCTCATATCCCGTCTCACCGCCGATTCAGGGTCTGATGGGCGTGCCTAACTGATTGACAGGCATCCGACCGACGCATACAGCGCGTCACGAGATGCCGAAAGAAGCCAAACGTCTGTGTGGCTCTATACGGCGCCTGCGCACCGACGTTCGGCTTCTTTCGGCATCTGGTGACGCGCTGTATGCGTCGGTCGGATGCCTGTCAATCAGTTAGGCACGCCCATCCCCGACCATCAGACCCGGAAGCGGCGGTGAGAAGGGATATGAGAAACAGTATGTACGGACATATTTTTTTTAAAAAAAACTCAGATTCTACTTGTCATTAACCTCGGGAATGCAATGTTAAAAGTTTCTTTTTAGGGGAACCTCCACTTTAAGGACCACCTCACGACGATATATACGTCAACAGAATGACACGGCTGGGCACATGGACGTACAGGTACATCCCCTTTAAGAGCCCAGCCGTGGGTCGCAAGCGCCGCCGGCGGTCCAAAGCTTCGTGACTGCGCCCGCGGTACCAGTGGACCCGATTGCGGCTGGTGTCCTGCGATCGGGTCACAGTAGCTGAAGAACGGGGAGAAGTGAGTTAAACAAACCTTCCCTGTTCTTCTCTGTGGCTTGTCACTGATCGTCTGTTCCCTGTCATAGAGAACGACGATCAGTGATCAGTGATCAGTCCAGGCACGCCCCTTACAGTTAGAAAAAACACATTAGTACACACTTAACCCTTTAGCGCTCCCTAGCGGTTAACCCCTTCACTGCCATTGTCATTTTCACAGTAATCAGTACATTTTTATAGCACTTTTTGCTGTGAAAATTACAATAGTCCCAAAAAAAGTGTCAAAAGTGTCTGATGTGTCCACCATAATGTCGCAGTCTCGAAAAAAATCGCGGATCGCTGCCATTACTAGTAAAAAAATTTTTTTTATAAAAATGCCTTCAAACTATCCCCTATTTTATAAACGCTATAAACCAATCAATAAATAAATTATTGTGATTTTTTTTACCAAAAATATGTACAAGAATACATATCGGCCTAAACTGAGGGAAAAAAAACTATTTTTATATGTTTTTTGGGGATATTTATTATAGCAAAAGGTAAAAAATATTGTTTTTTTTCAAAATTGTCGCTCTATTTTTGTTTAAAGTGCAACAAATAAAAACCACAGAGGTGACCAAATACCACCAAAAGAAAGCTCTATTTGTGGGAAAAAAAGGACCAGGTCCTTAACCTGCATATTGGTCCGGGTCTTAACCGGTTAAAGCAGACTTATTTAAAAAAGCTTCAAGTGAAGTAAAAATGAAATTGCAGGATACAGTTACTGTTACATATTCTTTTGAATGAGAGTATTAAATAGAGGCTGAAATGCTATGGAAATTATTATTCTAGTAAGTTGTATGTGATCATGTAAAGACGGTTACTAAAAGATGTCCCGTGCTACAAAATTCTGTGTTAGGAAACTACCTGTTCATGTTTTCTTGTATATATGATCTTTATGTTTAAACCTGGGTTTTGTGGGCCGCTTTATGTAGGTTCCAGGTCCATTTTTGGGTTTGTGTACATGTTTTCCTACTTTTGACATGTGGAATGGATCTCAAATGCAGGGCAGTAGATTTCTATTCACTTCATTGTCTGAGGCTGTGTTTGGCCTACTTTGGGTGATATGTTGGGTGTCCTATTGGAGATACGTTTGGTTTGCAGAGCTGCACTGTACTTAATTGTAAAAGTCAATTGTTTGACAGCAATGTCTGTGTACATAAGCCCTTAAAGGGGTTGTAAAGGTTAGTTTTTTATTTTCTAAATAGGTTCCTCTAAGCTAGTGCATTGTTGGTTCACTTACCTTTTCCTTAGATTTCCCTTCTAAATGTTTTTTTTGTCTGAATTTCTAACTTCCTGTTCCTCCTCAGTAAGCTGTTCTGGCTGACTAACTCCCAGCCAGAAGAGCTTGGATGATGGGGGCAAGCTTACTGAGGAGAAACAGGAAGTGAGAAATTCAGACAAAGGAAAAAACATTTAGAAGGGAAATGGAAGGAAAAGGTAAGTGAACCAACAATGCACTAGCTTAATGGAACCTATTTAGAATATAAAAAAAGAACCTTTACAACTCCTTTAAAGAATAATTCCAGGCATCGGTATGTTATGCATAGGTAACTATTTATATGACATACCTGGCCGATGCCGATTAAAGCTGGAAATCACAGAAGTAGACACTGCTACTCCAGTGATCTCCACTTGCTTCTGGGTCCCGCGAAAATTGGTTGCTCTACTGCACTGTGAACACAGAAGGTCAGCAGCTCGGCATGGGCCCCAATGCTTTGAATTTTTAAATGAATTTAAAGTGTTCTCTGTTAGGAAATGGTGAAGATGCGGGCAGTGACCTCACAAGCTCCACCTTGTCCAATCACGGAATGCTTTGCATTCATTAAAAAAATGGAAAGCATTCTCTGAATGGCACCCATGCCCGGTCGCCGACCTCCTGTATTCACATTGCTTCAGGCTGGCCACTCAGTACAGAACCCAATAGCAAATGGAGATCACTGGAGTAGCAGTGTCTTTGGTCAGGTATGTCATATATATATAGTTACATTGCTCCACGTTATGTGTAATATTCTGCTGAAATAGTTCTTTAATGTGCCTCTGCCACATTTCTCTATTTCATGTCCTCACTCAGTTTAATAAGACCTCCATGGTTGTTGAAGCCATCTAAAATAAGCTATATATTTAGCTTCAAAGCCTATCCTCAAAGCAGCCTAAAAGGCATTAGGACGTGTGGATCTGTTCCAGATATGACAAGCTGTAAAGAGGGCGTTAAACAATAGACAAAGTAACCTGCTTGATTGCTGGGGTTGTCCATCTTCTTGACCTGGGTATATGTCAGCTAATTCCTGGACTGGAGCTGCAAAGGCTTTGATTTGATGAGCATTAAAGGTCAAGAACAAAATAGATCAAATATGCCCGGAGAGTTTGTAGTGAGCATCACAATGTATTGACAACAATGAAAAAGTCTTATTTCATGTTCAGTCACATAAACAAAGACTGGGAAAAACAATCAAAAAGAGAACTGAGCGGAGGTGATATATTGTCAGGACAGTTCAGCGCTAAGCAAGAAAAATAGTTTTTGATAATATATATATATATATATATATATATATATATATATATATATATATATATATATATATATATATAAAAATTCTTGTTTGTTTTTCTTGTATGTTTAAATGTTTTCATTTTCTACAGAATACTGAATATGAGCATTTTATGAAATCTGCATGAAGTGCCTCTGTTGTGCCTATGTCATTTTTAAAATAAAGAAAGGAAATGCAATATATACTGTAAAGCCCTGTACACACGATCGGTTTGTCTGATGAAAACAAACTGATGGACCGCTTTCATTGGACAAACTGATCACGTGTGGGCCCCATCAGTGAAAAAAAATAGAACATGTTTTTAAATTTGGATAAAAAACAAACAAACGATCGTCTGTGTGGAAGTCCATCGGTCAAAAATCCATGCATGCTCATCAAGTTGACGCATGCTCGGGAGCATTTAACTTCATTTTTCTCTGCACGTCGTAGTGTTTTACGTCACCGCGTTGGACACGTTCAGATTTTTGACTGATGGTGTGTATTCAAGACTGATAAAAGTCACAGCTTCCATCGGATTAGATTCCATCAGATATCCAATTGTGTGTACAGGGCATAAGTGTAGTAACTATATGTTTTGAAATAGTTGCGATTCTAGCAGTTTTTCAGGTCATTTGACTGTGTTTTTTGTGGATGGAATAGATACATTTTAACCTGCAAGCTCTACGAACGTGTTGGTGTTATGTGCCAGTGTGCCAGGTAGTGGTACTAATTTGATGACTTTGACTTGAAAGGCCACTTTACATCAAATCTAAGAACCACAATTGGATTAACACTTTTTTGTTGTCATATTATTATTAATAATAATATTTTTTTATACAGGATTTATATATTGCCTGTTTATAGCTTGCATAGAGCTTTACAAAATAAAAGGAGACAATATAGTTACAATTTAATTCAAGACAAAAGAGTTAGAAGGGCCCTAATCTTGAGTGCTTACAATCTCAAAGAGAATGTCAAGTGATACAAAAGATAATAACTGTGTTGAATGAGCTGTAAAAATGTAATTAAAGAAAAAAACTCACATATTGCAGTGGTAAAACGAGCTCATAAAATCAGGGTAGCAATGACGACAGCAGTCCTTCCCAACATGTTTCGTTACAATAGAACATCATCTGGGGTTCTGGCGTCTTGCTACACTTACCCTTAAATAGATAAAATGACCCTCTTGTTCAAATCATGGCTCCTATAGGAAAATGGTAGCAATAATTCACCACTTCCTGGTTGATACACAATGGAGTGAATGGCATGAGGGTCCAGCCTCACTTTCAAACAGGAAGTGACTCAGGATTGAGGGAGAAAAAACTCATATAAGCAGGCCAAAAATATATGGTGTGTATCCTGTAAGGACTGCCCCAATACAGATATTGCGTTTAACGACAAAACGTTAGTGGTATTAGCAACGTTATAACATACTATATATGTGCAGCGTTGCTAGAGGTACATTGCTGTGTGTAAAGAGACTCCTATCACACACGGCCGGTCATGTGACCGCACAGACACGCCTTCCCATGCTAATAGGGGATGTGCTCCACACTCAGCTATCCAATAACGCTGAGTATGCTGGTCACAGCCGGTCATGTGACCGCATTACCAAGCCTCACTCTGATGCTGAAAATGCACCATAAGCTCAGCATTGGTGGATTGCGTCACATGTCAGTGTCAGGCCCTCGCAAAGGAATGGTTTAACCCCTACCTATGCTGGGTTTTATTATAACAACAGAGAACAGGCACTGAAGAGAACTGATTAGAAAAAAGAAAAGGAAAAAAAAAAGAACAACCATATTGGCCAAACCTGCCCTGTAGCTGACAGGACACAATAAACACTCTACCATTATAAAAAAACAATGGTATCTAATCAGAGGTTGGAACCATGTTAAAATAAAAGTTCCCACATCAACTCAAAAACTGTCAGATATCATGATTAAATGACAGTAGTAACCCCTTCAGAGCAAAATTGCTTAAATTAAGGTATGTATATGGTGGAACATAAAAAGAAAGCTATGGAACCATATACAAGAGGAGGGGCTCAAGGGAATGTCCAAGATATTACATAAATAAAATAATATTTTTGTTGAGGAGAAAAATCATAGGGGGCGACACAAAGCACACTGTACCGAGGCATTACAGATCATGCCACAATCGGGATCCCAGGTGGTGTAAAATTCAATGTCTTATTCAGTGAACGCAAGGTTTCTATATGCATGAGTAAGAATTTCAATGGTAATTTACTTTTAAGGATCTAAAAATAAGTAGCTGATAAATAGATAGATACATCACCCTTCAGGCAAACAGCATATAAAACATCACAATGGGCACATGACATTTGACAATAAGAGAACCCAAGCTCATTTTTCAAGAAGCACCAACAACGTAAAATTAGCCTTGTACGGTGGTCCCAACTCAATCAATAAACAAGAATCCAATAAAGATAAATAAACCTGAAACAGGCATCATAATCAACTAAATTACGATACAAGAAAATGAGCTGTGATGGAACATTTGGCAAAGAATTTCTAATGCTGGATCTATACAAATTACTTCAGTAATGGATGGACATTCTTGGTGCTGAAAATGTATTATTTTCTTTATTTTTAGAAAACGGCTTTTTATTACCTGTATTAAACTGGGCACATAAATCAGGTTAAACATCCAGACTTTGCCTTTCTTCAATGTGTAGATGAAGTGCATAGGGAATGTATGTATGTGTATGTGCTCTTTTCAAGGTGCGGAGGAGCCAGTGTGACTGAAGTAGAGAGATTTGTGTGTCACAGATTTTATTAATACCAATACACGATTTACTTATTAAAGACAGCGAAGGACAATTGTGGAATTGGCCATATTTTGTTCCCCATAGTCCCCACTCAAATTCTTTATTTCTTTTTCAACTAAATAGTTATATCTGTACCACTTTACAAACCTGATTAACTGGGGTCTTAAGCTGCCATCAGACATTAAATAGCTTTTAGATGTACATAAACAGGTGTGTTTGGATTGGCTAGCTAGGAAATCCAACCAGTCCAACTGATCCTTACCCACAGAAGACTTAGTCAAGGGATATTTGGTAATGTTGCAGAATGCTTACAGACTTTTGATGATTTCCTGTTCGGAGTGTAAGCAGCTGGATCAGGTTTAGATCATCATATGTCTTTAGGATCGTTATTATCTGATGGGCTACTTTGTATTTAAGAAAGGCCGTTTAGTGGCAAACAAATCTCTCTTCTAAAATGAAAGGAAATTAGAGATTTACCTGCTAAAGTCATGATTGCTACATCCCCATTGCCATGTTAAATTACTCAAGTAGATGTCTTGAACTCATCATATCTTTTATTTTGGAAAAAGATAAGAATACAATTGCAGACTTTAAGCCCCCCTTCACTTATTAGCATTTTTCTGCTCTTTTTACAATGCCTAACTATGCCTGACTATGCAGAATCATGTTCTTTCTAATTGTCCTTGTTCACACTTTTATGCCAAGTCTCCCTACGTTCTACACCCTACGTTCAAAAAAGTCCCAGGCTTTTTTTTAGCTTATTCAGGCATTTTTTGCTTCCATAAACTTCAATGGAAATGCCTATAAATGTGCGATATATGTCTTTTTACACCTTAAGGATTGCTGTCCTCCTATATAACTGCTTTTCTCCCTGTGTCAAGCCCATCCCTAGAAACAAACCCCTGAAGCTTGACACACAGGAAAAATTGCCTGTGTAATACCTATAATACAGTATTTATGCCTGAAAAACACATGAAAAACAGCAGAGTGAAAACTCAAAAACTGAAAAAATTACTCACAAGGGCAATGAACTTCTCCTGTTTCACGCCAAGCATAGGAATCAACCTGCAACAGCATGGACACCTCCGGCCATTTTGGGCAAAATCATCTCCCCTAGCGCCAAAGTCAAGAGTCTAGGGGTCATTTTTGTCTCCTATATGACAATGGACGCACAAATAGGGTCAGTAGTCAGGGGATCCCACCATCTGCTGCGCCTACTACTCAGACTTACTCCTTTCATCCCCAAAGAAGATTTAGCGGTCATGGTGGGAGCAATTGTTAACTCCAGACTGGACTATGCAAATGCCCTCTACCCTCGGACTCCCCAAGTACCAAATCGCTCGTCTGCAAGTCATTCAGAATACGGCCGCCAGACTTGTGACTGGGTGAAAAACCCTGGGAATCCATCTCACCTTCACTGAGATCCCTTCACTGGCTGCCAGTTAAAGACAGAATTGCTTTTAAAGCACTCTGTCTAACGCATAGATGTATCCATGGGAATGCTCCCCATTATCAATGCGAAAAAATAAAAGCTCACAATCCCAATCGCGTTCTGTGATCCACCAATCAAGACCTGCTCCAGATTCCAAAAGCCAACTACAAGTCGAAAGGAGAAAGAAGATTTGCGATCCAAGGTCCCAGACTATGGAACGCTTTACCAACCAGCATTCGGTTGGAGGAGGATCACTTAGCATTCAGGAGAAAGATCAAGACTCATCTCTTTTTATATCAAAAGAGACAGGAACAACAAGTGCCCAGAAGCGATTTAGTTCGCATTTGACGCGCTATATAAGTTATCATTCATTCATTCATTTTTTCATTCAATGTTACTTTGCCTAATTATTTAGCAAGCATTACTTGAGTTGGTTAAATTGTTCATAAAAATAGGAGTATTCTTGGTTGCTGCTATGGTTCACTTGTATATGGCAGAGTGGTTTTTAAAACCTCTTGACTGTAGTGTCTTGACCAGGTTATAGGAACATCTTCTGTAATTATGAACATTTAGCATCTTAAGATACCCAAGGAAACAAGTGTTCTGGAAACAAGGACATGGCTGCTTGCGGAATGTGGAGAATTCTGGTGGAAACAAACCTGCTGAAAACTTAAAAAGACACACACTGACAGAATACAAAAGGCGGAAGGAAGATGACAATCAGTTTGCAAGTTGCTTCTACGTGAAATTTCTTTGCTCTTCTAAGAATACATTTAAGGCATTTTATCCAGGAAGTCATATGGCCTCCCTTGTGTTGCCGAGCTAAGATACGGTAATTGTTTGTTGATAAGTTAATCCAACAGGTGCAGTTCCTTTCTGGACAAGATGAAGCTATTGTTCTGTGGAAAAAAGTGTTCAGTCCTTGTCAGCAATGTTCTGATTAATGGGAGATAAAAATGTGCATTAGTCAGTGTGACAGTGACAATCACGTAAAAATTCCGTGATTATGTGCAAGTCCCAGAAACCTGTCTTAGATATAATGAACAAGAATGTAAGAATACAAGAAAGTAATCACGTATTACTGTTACAAAGTCTTGCATCAGTTTCTCCAATTTTTGTAGCGGAATTTTACAGGTACGTTGCTTTGTACAGACTGCAGTTAATCCACAAAACTATAATTCACCAGATGGTATTGGACTGAAAGGGGATTAGAGAACACAGATGTAAGGATATTTCTTCCATTGCCATGATCTATTAAAGCGGAGGTCCACACAAAAAGTGAACCTCCGCTTTTCGGAACCCGCCCCCCTCCGGTGTCACATTTGGCACCTTTCAGGGGGAGGGGGGTTCAGATACCTGTATAATACAGGTATTTGCACCCACTTCTAGGAATAGACTCCCGTGGGAGTCGCGCCTGTTTACGTCACCCCCTGCTGTCTTCTGGGAAACACATTGGTCCCAGGAGACAGCGGGGATCAGTGAGGGCGTGCTGCACGGCTCGCGCATAAGCAGTATGGAACCAGCTGTGAAACTGCAACGCTTCCTTTCCTGATTCCCTCACCGAGGATGGCGGCGGGGGCAGCCGAGAGAAGCGATTGCTTGGCGCATCGGGGGCGCTGGACAGGTAAGTGTCCATTTATTAAAAGTCAGCAGCTGTAGTATTTGTAGCTGCTGGCTTTTAATCCTCTGCTTTAATATAACTAGTCTGCCATGCACAATACATTAGCCTATCCTTTGATGGGCCACCAGCTCAAATCATGACAGTTTTTCTATTGAGAGTTGTTTTGTTTAGAAGATTATATGGATATTTTTCAAAACTTTAATTATCTCCAGGATTTCTGATAACTGATTTTTTTTATTATATTATTGGAACCCTCCCAGATATACATAGGAGCTTCCTTAAAACATCATGTTGGATCTAGATCCAAAAACTGCAGGTGACACTCAGGTTGTAAGAAATTGTATGGAAAAATGTCAAAACATTAAAATATTGGTTACCCCAGCATTTCAAATTCCTGATATGTACTGTACTTTTCTCATTGTATTGCTTCCCTTGTGTGAAATCCCTGGTGTTGCTGCCAGTCCCTCTGCTTTCCTGTTAAAAACTGACCGGCAGGAGAGCAACCCGTTGTCAGTTCTCTAGCTGTGCTGGGAGCTCAGAGCTCATTGCTCTACTTCAATACCCAGACTTGTCCTGGCATGTCCTTCCTGCACAGCCTTTCACTGGGAAGATTAGTGTAGTGTTGCTTCTCCTCCCTCTCCCAGCGCTTATGCAGCTGAGAACAGATGGAATGTGATCACTTATAAAAAAAATTTTTTTAATGTTATATATATATATATATATATATATATATATATATATATATATATATATATATATATATATATAAACATTTCCTTTCATTTAAATGTTTAACTGAATTGGTTGTTTTACAAGGTTTATAATAAATACAATGCAATATAATTTTTCAGCAGCTCGTGTTGCCATATGTGTCTAAGGCCTCGTACACACGAGGGGATATGTCCGCTGAAAACGGTCCGATGGACCGTTTCAGCAGACATCTCCGCTCGTGTGTATGGGCTAGCGGACAGATTTGTCCACCCGACAGATTTCAAAGCAAGCTTTGAAATCTATCCGGTGGAATCTGTCCGCCCGACATGTCTGCTGGTTAGTACACTTACCAGCAGACATGTCGTCCCCCACCGCCGCCGCGCCGCCGCCGAATGGATTCGGCGCATGCGCGGAAGTGTTTAACTTCCTGGTGCGGTGACGTGGCGGTGACGTGGCGGCGTCAACGTCACCGCCGCGTCACCGCGCCGTCCGGCGGCGGGGAATTTGATCCAATGGTGTGTACACGCCATCGGATCAAACTCCCGATCGGACATATCCGATGGAAATGGTCCGCGGACCGTTTTCATCGGATATGTCCGATGGTGTGTACGAGGCCTTATACAAAGTATGAACACCCTTTGAATTATGCTGTATACATGCAGACACATCTTTAGAGATACAATATCTCTTTTGATAAGCATAGCAATGTTTTTTTAAATGTAAATGATAATTCAATTTACTGTATATTAATAATGTATGTCAACGGAAACATATGCAAGGGCTCATTCACACCGTATGCAATGGGCTTCGGTGGGCAACCTTGCCCAGGCCTGCACATAAACAATGACATGCTCTACTTTTTTTGGTGCTTTGTGTTGATACACACTACATTGTATTGCAACCCGCTGCCATTTTGATACACACACTGAATTCTTGTTTAGTATTCCCTTAGAAAAGTACTAAAGTATTAGCCCTTACAGACAAAAAAATTACAATGTAGACCAACAGGATATACAATATACTAAAGTAAAATAAAATGAAGTGTTTTATTTGACTGCACAGAAATAGTTTTTTATATCTTTTTCGCGTAATGTAATTCTCAATTAAATATTAGTACTTTTACATAGATCCCATGGTTCTTAAAAAAATACTAAAAATAGTTGTAGTGGTCTAATAAAAAATATTATCCCGTTAGATTTAATTTAAATTGTACAGTATCTAAACTCAAAAACACAAATGTAATATATTGCAGCTTACCAGTCCTTGGAAGTAGCTGCACATATTTTCTTTTTCAGCCTTTCTTTATTTCATTGTCACCTGGTTATCCTGCCATTAACACTTCATGTCTAAGGCCTCGTACACACGATCGAATTTGTCCGCTGAAAACGGTCCGATGGACCGTTTCAGCAGACATCTCCGATCGTGTGTATGGGCTAGCGGACAGATTTGTCCACCCGACAGATTTCAAAGCATGCTTTGAAATCTATCGGGTGGGAATGTGTCCGCCCGACATGTCTGCTGCTTAGTACACTTACCAGCAGACATGTCGTCCCGCATCGCCGCCGCACCGCCGCCGAATGGATTTGGCGCATGCGCGGAAGTGTTTTACTTCCTGGTGCGGTGACGTGGCGGCGTCAACATCACCGCCACGTCACCGACACGTCAGCGCGCCGTCTGCTGGCGGGGATTTTGGTTTGCTCGTGTGTACACGCGAGCAAACCAAAATCCCAGCAGACAGATTTGTTCAAATCTGTCGGACGGACAGATTTGAACAAATCTGTCCGCTCGTGTGTATGGGGCCTTAAGGTAAAAACACTCTTTCACTGTACTGGGCCTTGCCTGTATGGAGAAATTAGCAGGTGAAATTTTCAGTAGCAAATATATTCAAATATACAATTTGATATAAGGTCACCCATGCAATATAAAAATATGTAAATTCTTTAGGCTATATTTATTTGGGCATGGTATGCCTGGCCTGAGTAATTTCCAATACAAAGGGATGCGGAAATATCCAGTGAAAAGATATAAGTGTTATATTAGGCCGTGTACACGCGATCGAACATGTCCGCTGAAACTGGTCCGCAGACCAGTTTCAGCGGACATGTTTGATCGTGTGTACGGCCTATCGGACCGTTTTCCAGCGGACCAAAGTTTCAAAACATGCTTGAAAACCTGTCAGCTGGAAACCTGTCCGTCGGACAGGTTCGATGGTTAGTACACAAAATCATTGAGCCAAAAACCTGCGCATGCTCAGAATCAAGTCGACGCATGCTTGGAAGCATTGAACTTAATTTTTTCAACACGTTGTTGTGTTCTACGTCACCGCGTTCTGGTCCGATGGGATTTTGGTCCGATGGGGTGTACGCACATCAGACCAACAGACCACTTCAGCGGTGGTCCGATGAAAATGGTCCATCGGACAAGTTTCATCGGACATGTCTAATTGTGTGTACGCGGCCTAAGAGATAATTCAGCCTCACATTGTATTGGAAGTTACTCAGGCCAGGCGTACCAGCAGTCCATGCCCATATACATTACAGGCCAGATTCTCAGAGGCGCTACGACGGAGTATCTCAGATACCCCGTCGTATTGCCGTTTTTTTTGGCTCGTATCTATGCGAGTGATTCTTAGCATCACTTTGGCATAGATACGCTTGAACATCTGACAAGTGTAATACCATTACACTTGCGGATCGTAGTTGTAATGACAACTCCGGCCACTAGGTGGCCTTTACGTTGTTTTCTCATTTGCCTATGCAAATGAGGCTACTACACCGATTCCCGATCGCTTTTACGCTGCACCGTCGTCGTGTACGTCGTTTTCGTTCGCGTAAGGTTACCCCTGCTTCTATGAGGAGTAACCTTCCGAAGTTCCGTCGGATGCCGTCAGGTGCCGTCGGATGCCATGTTAAGTATGGCGTCGGGTCAGCGTCAGCTTTTTCCGTTGCTTACGTCGTTTTACTAACTCGTTCGCGAATAGAGAGTTGCGTAAATGACGATCACGTCGTTTTGACGTCGGTTTCAACAACGCTTTCCGACATGAGCTGGAGCATGCGCACTGGGCTTTTTCCCCGGCCGGCGCATGCACAGTTCGTTCGACGCGGGGGCACGCTTAATTTAAATACAAGCCGTCCCATTTGAATTACGCGGGCTTACGCTGGGCCATTTTCGCTACGCCAACGCAAACTACGGAGCAAATGCTTAGGGAATACGGCACTTGCTCTAGTACGATGCGGCGGCGTAGTGTAAATGGCTTACGCTACGCCGGCGAATTTCTTAGAGAATCTGGCCCTTCGTCTAGAGAATGTACATCTTTTATATTGCAATGTATTGCAATACATCTGTTGTGGCCATATTTTGATCTTGATGAAAATAGCCTATACAAAGTGAAGAAGATAAATTATCTCTTTACATACAGAGACATATCTTTCCAGTAATAGCTGTCCAACTTTCCAGCAATGAATAAAGAGGTAAGTGTTTGTGTATGCAGTGTGTATGTATGTTGCATGTATGTATGTTCTCTAGGTGCCCCTGCACTGACTGGCTATAATCAAGAGCAGATAAATGTCAGTCACCGCATACAGTAAAACCTTGGTTTGCGAGCATAATTCGTTCTAGAAACATGCTTGCAATCCAAAGCACTTGTATATCAAAGCATTTTTTCTTGCAGGCTATAAAAGAGAAGTGCTGCTCTCTAATGCCCTGTACACACGATCGGTTCTTTCTATGAAAACGGTCTGATGGATTTTTTCATCAGATATCCGATGAAGCGGACTTTCATCAGTCGTGCCTACACACCATCAGTTAAAAAAACGATCGTGTCAGAACGCGGTGACGTAATGAAGTTCAATGCTTCTGAGCATGCGTCGATTTGATTCTGAGCATGTGTTGATTTTTAACCAATGGATTTCCCTACAGACGATAGTTTTTTTCTATCGTTTTTTTAACCATCAGATAATTTTAAAACAAGTTCCTAGTTTTTTCACCAATGGATAAAAAAACGATAAAACACATGATCGGTTCGTCTGATGAAAAAGGTCCATCAGACCATTTTCATCAGACGAACTGATTGTGTGTACGCGGCTTTAGTGTAGCAATAAATTGCTAAATGTTGTACCTTCATTAAATGTAACCATATTGCCAGTGCCGATCCTTACCTCCCTGGGGCCCTAAGCAAAATAACATGGCACATTAAAAATGAAAAGCGGGGGGCGCTGACGACAGTGACTTGTCACATTAACCACTTAAGGACCGCCGCATGTACATTTACGTCGGCAGAATGGCACCGACAGGCACATCAACGTATATATACGTTGGTGCCTTGGGGGGGATCGGGGGTCCGATCGGACCCCCCCCCCCCGTACATGCGGCGGTCCGCGCGGCTGCAGGAGCGATCCGACAAGTGGGGGCGGCTATCCGTTTTCATCCGCCCCCTCCGGATCGCTCCCAGCCAATGCGCGCGCCCGCCTGACCTGTCACTTCCTCCTCCTGTGTAAACACAGGAAGGAGGAAGCGACGTGATCTCTCCCTCGGCGTTTGTTTCAAGCGCCGCTGAGGAGAGATCACCACACTACAAGTAAGTCTGCACCAACACTACACTACACACACACACAAAATCACATTTAACCCCCGCGATCGCCCCCCCCCCTCCCCCCTGTCACAGTGTCACTGAATGCAGTAATCATACATGTATGATTACTGTATTTAGTGTCAGTGTGACAGACAGTGTGACAGTCAGTCAGTGTTAGTGTCAGGGTAGCCCCCCCACCCCCCCCCAATAAAGTTTTAACCCCTTGATCACTGCCCTAGTTAACCCTTTCACTCCCTATTGCCAGCATCACTAAGCGATCATTTTTCTGATCGCTGTATTAGTGTCGCTGTTCCCGCTAGGTAGCAAATTTTTTTTTAATGCGATTTTTTTTTTTACTAAAGACATGCGGCTAAATAAATTTTGGCCTAAATGTTTGACTAAAATTTAGTTTATTGGTTTTTTATTATAACAAAATGTAAAAAATATTGATTTTTTTCCAAAAATGTCGCTCTATTTTTGTATATAGCGCAAAAAATAAAAATCGCAGAGGCGATCAAATACCACCAAAAGAAAGCTCTATTTGTGGGAAAAAAAGGATGCGAATTTTGTTTGGGAGCCACGTCGCACGACCGCGCAATTGTCTATTAAAGCGACGCAGTGCCGAATCGCAAAAACCCCTTGGGTCATTTGCCAGCGTATTGGTCCGGGTCTTAAGTGGTTAAAGAAAGTTGAGAAGCGGGGGGAGGGGATGTTCTGCTGTCGGAAATGACTCAGCCAGTGAGTTAAGAAGCGGGGTGAGGGGGCGAAAATTACTTCTCACCAGGCGGGGCCTCTAGTAATTTGGGGGGCCCTTTGAAGCTTTGCAGGGCCCTAAGCGGCTTGCATAGTGAGCCTATAGGGAGGATCGGCCCTGCATATTGCTCCTCTCTCTTCTCTTTTATAGTCAGTTGTGACATGACGCTTGTATATAAAGGCAAAATGTATTAAAACATTTTGCTTGTCTTGCAAAACGCTCTCAAACCAAGTTACTCTCAAACCAAGGTTTTACTGTATTGTATACATGAATTCTTGGTATTTACTATTTTGGGAAAGGCCAGAAAAATACATATACACATAGAACGACTTTAAGAAAGCGTTGGTTTTCCCAAAAATAAGTGTTTAAAGCAGCTCTCTATTTATTTAAAACAAATTAAATACACTTTAAATGAAAAAAGTGTTGGTTCATGCATCTTACTTCATATCAGCCTCTTGTAGTTCAAGTAGAATTCTGCATGGGAGAAGGACATTCTTATTGTGAGTGTGCACTGCCTGCCGCACATGTATGCGCTGTTGAGAAATTTTCTGATAGACAGATAAAGCCTATCTCCCAACTGTCCCTGATATCGAGGGACTGTCCTTGATTTGGAACAATGTCCTTCTGTCCCTCTTTCCTCTTTATTTGTCCCTCCTTTTGGTCTGTATAGTTGTAAATAAAATGCATTTGTTATCTTTCAAAAAGTGCTTCCCAATGCTAAACCTTTAATCTCATTTTGAAATTGCTGCATTTGTAAGCTTCAAAAGCTGGTATAAAGGAATAGTCGTAGTAAAAAGAAAGCACTTGTGGGTTTACCTAATATTCTTTTTGTATAATTATCCTTTATGGGGGCGTGGCAGGGTGTGTGTCTTACGCCAACATAATTTGCTAAAAGCTGTCCCATTTTAAAAAGTTGGGAGGTATGGATAAAGGAAAGAGACCCCATTGATTCTCCGATATTTCTTTATTGTCCACCCACAGGCTAGGGGCAGGGAGGTGACCAAGATATGTTACTTATCTGTAATATAAAAAAAAAGTCAGCTCACCAATCTTTCTCTGCTGGCAAAGCTGTCCACATAGACCAGGGATCCTCAAACTACGGCCCTCCAGCTGTTGCAGAACTACACATCCCATGAGGCATTGTAAAACTGACATTCACACACATGACTAGGCATGATGGGAATTGTAGTTCCTGAACAACTGGAGGGCCATAGTTTGAAGACCCATGACATAGACCATCCTAAACACCACCATTGATGTCATCCCTTCCACAAGTGATTCAAGCTTCGCTTTCAGATTGCTCTACTGCAGGGTAGTCTTCCCGGTCACCATTGCAGACTGACAGCGGTGAGAGCCGGCGGTGAGGAGGACGGTCTATGTGGTTCGCTTTACCCTGAATACCTACATACTTAAATGTGCCTCTTTTAATCATCAACCAAATTATACTCGCAATCCAAGGTTTTACTGTATCTTCAAAGCACAGACTTGCTAAAAACTTTCCAGACTTAACAATACTGAACATTTTGACAAGTAGCATTTCATATTTGTACATATAAGAGGACATCATTGTTATTGACAGCTTGATGCACTTTTCAGGTGCAATTTTATTTTTATATTTGTATGTATAGTCATTTGTCCACTAGATGGCAGCAAAAAAGTTTGTTAAAGTTATTTACAACTTTGTTTTTATTACCAATGCATGATCAATATATACAAAAGTATTCAGTGAATACAAAATAAGGCTTTGTGTTAAATCTCATCAAGCTAATTTTTGTGTGTCGTGCTTGTTGCTTGCAAAGGACATATTATAAGATGGTTGTGGAGTGTAGATGTGACCTGAAAGATGTTCTATACATTATAGGATATTTCTCTGGATAAGACAAGTCAGAAAGCTTCAGCTTTCCCCAGTGTAAAAGTCTCATCCATCGAAGTGAACCACGAGTGACAGTTAATGCTTTTCAGCTTCTGTTGTGATTTTTTTTTTTTTAACTCAATGGTTGGCAGTCTGAGCCATTCTTGAGGAGTTGGAAAGTTGCCATGAACAGGAATTACTGAACAATTGCTGTGTGAAACTTAAGATAACAGTTTGTTTCACATGGTGGAATTGCTTTGTGATGCAATAAAATTATCTGTTCGGCTCTAGATTAACTTTATGTGAGAAAATAAAATTAGAGCTGATTTTATCTTGTTGGCAAAAAAAAAAGCACTTCTTAAATCTTATCAGTCATATGGTTATTTTATATGTCTCACTCTGGTACAGTCTGGAGTAACTTGTGCAGTATAGTTAAGAAGAAATTACATTTGGGTGCCCATATGTACAGTAGATCCAGCTTTTAGACCAATGCATTCAAATCCGAAAGACACAGATGTTCAACACCAATTCAATGATTAGCTACAGCGATAAGTTACTCGATTTTTCTTTCTAAATATTTTGCATATGAAAAGACAGTAGACGTCATTTGCACTCAATATTGTAGACAATTAGCAGCAATAAAAAGCATATGTATGTGCAACAAACAGCTGAAGTCACTCAAGCATTTCTTAAAATGTTGGTAAAGATTCCTACAGAAGTACTGTCTGTTTATCTGGGTCCATGTGGAGAATGAATGGGAATGGGAATGATTTTTTTTATTTTTTTTACTTATCAATCAGCTTCTACACTTTGAGGGTTCAAATGAGGAAAGTTGTAGGGTCTGTATTATATTAGATGTAATTTCCCTTTGGAAGTATCTCACCAAAAATGACATTTTTGTCGCAGGCGATGCTCAAAATCTGCCTTGTATCTTAGTGCAGACTTCTGGGAAAATCAGTTACCCAGTTACACAAACACAAAATCACATTTGTGGTGGGGTGTTCTGTACACTACAGTATCTGTGTACAGAAGACCTCCAGGTTACCAAATTTTACCGAAATTGAAAAGGAAAGGTAATTTTATTAACCACTTCCATACGGGGCATTTTCACCCTCTTCCTGCCCAGACCAGTTTTTAGTTTTCAGCGCAATTGTGCGGTCGTGCGACGTCGCTCCCAAACAAAAATTGACGCCCTTTTTTCCCCACAAGTAGAGCTTTCTTTTGTTGGTATTTGATCACCTCTGCGGTGTTTATTTTTTGCGCTATAAACAAAAGAAGAGCGACCATTTTGAAAAAAAAACAATGGGCTAGATTCAGGATGGAGAGTGTATTTTTATGCGGGCGTAGCGTATCCTATTTACGCTGCGCCTCTGCAACTTTTACAGGCAAGTGCTGTATTCACAGAGCACTTGCTTCGTAAGTTGCGGCGGCGTAGCGTAAATGGGCCGGCGTATCCGCGCGTAATTCAAATAGGGCAGGTAGGGGGCGTGCTGTATTTAAATTATCCCTGACCCCACGTAAATGACACACCAAACGAACTGCGCATGCGCCAGCCATGAACCTATACCAGTGCGCATGCTCCAAATCACTAAGCAAATAGTCAATAAAAAAGACGTGAGCGTAACTTACGCCCAGCCCCATTCTGAATCGACTTACGCAAACGACATAAACGAAGTACAATACGACGCTGTCCCGACATCCATACTTAACATTGGCTGCGCATTATAGCAGGGGTAAATTTACGCCGGGCGTAACGTAAACGATGCAAAAAGATATGCCGGCCGCAACTACGTTCGTGAATCGGCGTATCTACCTAATTAGCATATTTGACATGTAAATCGACAGAAGCGACACCCATCGGCCAGCGTAAATATGCAACTAAGATACGACGGTGTAAGAGACTTACGCCGCTTGTATCTTAGCACAATTCCGGCATATCTTGTTTTCTGAATACAGAAAAAAAGATACGCCGGCGCATCCGAGAATTTACGAGGCGCATCAACAGAAACGCAGCGTAAATTGTTCCTGAATCTAGCCCATTATCTTTTACTTTTTAATTTAATAAATATCATAACTTAAAAAAAAAAATTTGATCGGTTTGCCCAAAATTTTTAGTGTCTACAAAATAGGGAATAGAATTATGGCATTTTTATTTTTATTGTCACCGTGACATTACGGCGGACATATCGGACACTTTTAACACATTTTTGGGACCATTCACACTTACACAGCGATTAGTGCTATAAAACTGCACTGATTACTGTGTAAATGTGACTGGCAGGGAAGGGGTTAACACTAGGGGGCGCTGAATAGTTTAAATATGTTCCCTAAAGTGTGTTCTAACTGTAGGGGAGGGAGACTCACAAGGGGAGGAGATCGATGTGTGTTCCTCTGTACTGGGAACACACATCTGTCTCCTCACCGCTGACATGACATGGATCTGTGTGTTTACACACACAGATCCATGGTTCTGCCATGATTGCGGGCAATCGTGGGTGCCCGGCGGACATCGCGAGTGGCCGGGAATGCAAGGACGTGATATGACGTCCAGTCTGAAAGACGAAAGGTTCCCGACGACATCATTTTACAATGACTCGGTAGGGAAGTGGTTAAGATTCAATTACAATATGACTTGTGTCCCAATTGTATAGGCTATACGTTTTTTTTTTTTCTACTTTTTTTACCTGCAAAAGTGTAGTTGCCCTTCAGCTACTTCCTGCCCAGGCCACTTTTCAGCTTTCACCGCTGTTACACATTTTGAATGACAATTGTGCGGTCATGCTACACTGTAAGCATGTGACATTTTTTATAATTTTTCTTCACATAAATAGAGCTTTCTTTTGGTGGTATTTTATCACTTCTGTTTTTTTTTTTTATCTTTTCCTAAAAAATTTTGAGCACCTGTGCAAGATAAAGGAAAAACTGCAAACATGACCTGTTGGGGTACTTGAGGACTGAGGTTGAGAACCACTGTTTTACACAAAGGAAGAAATACAAGGAGAACAAAATACTTTTTTAAGCTAAAGTGTTTGTAAAGCTTTTTTTAAAAAAATAACAAACATGTCATCCTTACCTGCTCTATAAAAGGGCTTTGGACAGAGTGGCCCCAATCCTCCTTTTCTGGGGTCCTCCGCAGTGCTTCTGGCTCCTCCTCTTCATTAGGTGCCCCCATGGTGAGGCGCTCCTGAGTCCTGCTGCTGCATCCATTGACACAGAAGCAGGACTTGGCCCCGCCCCCTGCTCATGGGTCACTGGATTTGATTGACAGCAGCGGGAGCCCATGGCTCCCGCTGCTGTCAATCTATCCAATGAGGACCTGAGACAGCGACTGGACCTGCTGTAGTTGTCCTTGTCGCTGGAATGATCACAGTTCAGGTAAGAAAAAGTGTGTGTGTGTGTGTGGGGTCTGGGGGGGTGCTGCAGTACAAAAGGTCTAACATCAGAATATGAAATGTTGGGGTAACATATTCTCTAAGCCCAGATTACCATGAAGGTTTACAACCCCTTTAATTACATGGTCCAACTCCTTTAAGTACATGTCCCCTTTAAGTACATGATCCAACATCAGGAATATGAAATGTTGGGGGTAACATATTCTCTAAGCCCAGATTCCCAAAACATTTTGAATCTTTCTTTCTAAATCGGATTACATTTAAAAAATGTATGAATTCTAGGAGAGAGACATTTGGATCTTATAAATAGAGTCCTTATTGACAACTGGAAGGTTTGATTGCACTTAATGTTAATATAATACATAACTACCTTTTTGGTAGAATCATAATTAATGAATAAATGCATTAACAAATATAGATGTTTACATTTTTTTTTCTTGATCTTTTGTAAGCTACGTTTTTCCTTCTAGTGGGAAATATTTTTCATTGCAAATGAATTTCTCCTACCTCTGCTAGGAAAGCGATCCCTGGGGAAACGTATATGTAGCAGGTTTGCTACACTGACTGACAAGCTCTGCACTGGCTTCCCTGCAGAATGTCCCATTTGACTCTTATTTTGTAATTGTTAGAAGTTCATTGGAAAAGCGTGCATGTAATGTTAAATGGGGCTAGCCATACATATTTAGTCCAAAGTTCAGCCCGTGGACTGATTGAGATAAAATGATTCTACGCCCTCCATCTGTGCTATACGCCCGTGATTGCCTGAATACCAGAAGAGTGACTGCCTCTGGTAGGGTGTACTCAAGGTTCATTCGAAAATTTTCCACCCAGTTCATTTGGTCTTTAAATACATTTTGTAAAGCTGGATGGTGCTGACAGGGCCACCCACCACTGCAGTATGTTTTTAATTTTTGTAATATATATTTACACTTACCTTTGTGGATGCAGCATCAGATCGATGCTGCAGCTGTCCCCCGGTGTCTCTGCACTGAAAAACAAGAAATCTAACACCGCCGATGGCTCGGTTCTCACTCCTCCCTGAGTGGAGAAATGCTGACTGTCAGTCAGCATCTCTCCTGCTCTGATCCTCCATGTTCATTGGATCACTGAGCTGTGGAGGGGCGGGGAGCGGCCATCTCAGCGGCTCGCTGAGCCACTGTGTCATGGATATGCAATAAAGTCTGGCAGCTTACCTGTCTCATGTGTTCATTAGAGGCCTGACCCTCTTTTATCACCTTCCTCCTTGTATGGCTCCACCCCAGGAAGCCTATATTAACCACTGCACTGCTAGTCTGCTTTGCTGTTCAACCTTTGTTTGTAGCTTGTTCCTGTCTGCAGTGTGTTATGCCAGTTGCCCCGACCTCGTCTTAGCCATCACTATCACTTATCCTGGTTGCTGCTTACCCTCTCTCCCTGCAGAGCGTGACCTTGGGGACCCCAGGGGTCGCGACCTGGATCCAGCTGCGGCAAAGGCCATCCTCACCACCAGAGGCTCTGGTGAACACAAAGCTGGGTCTTAGACTCCGCGCCCTGGGGAATCTTGGGCTTACGCTTCCTCTCTGATGGCAGCAGTCGGCCATAAGGTTCACTACACTTTGGTGCATCCCTGACCCCAACGGGGTGCACTTGTCACCTGGCCACAGGTGACCTGACACACTGAGACTGCCATCAGTCAAAGCAGCTGGTGGATCCAGACCAAAACCTAGCCTTAAAAACATAGGCCCAGATTCAGAAAGCAATTACGCCTGTCTAACTGGAGTAATTTCAAATTTCGCGCGCCGTATCACTAGTTTGAATCCTCAAACCATGATACGGCGGCTTCGGGCTTCGATCCGAGAGGCTTACGTCTTCGTAAGCCTTCGGATCTACGCTGCATTATTTTTGCGGCCGCTGGGAGGAGTTTGCGTCGTTTTGATGCGTCGGGATATGCAAATGTGTTTTTACGGCGATCCACGAAGATACGAGTGGTCTTCGCAATCGCTTTCGTCTATTTTTTTTTACGTACTGTTAGACCAGCTTTTTGCTGGTCTAACGGTACGTAGCCCATGTTAAGTATGGCCGTCGTTCACGCGTCTAATTTGTTTTTTTTTGTTTTTTTTACGTAACTTGTTCGGGACTAGGATTGTCCGTAAACGACGCTACTCAAACAACGAATGACGTAACGACGTGTTTTCGCGCAATGCACGGCGGGAAATTTGGGAACGGAGCATGCGCAGTTCGATCGCCGCAGGAACGCGCCTATTTTAAATGCTTCACGCCCCCTACTCGCGCAGATGGATTGCGACGGGAGAAATACACTACGCCGCCGTCGTTTACTGGACAAAATCTACCTGGATTCCACGTAGAGCCAGGTAAAAAACGGCAGCGTAGTGTATTTCTGATACTCTACGATAGTCTAATTCTATCTGAATCTGGGCCATACAGGGGCTCTACTTCATGTTGGCTACTTTTTTTTTTTTGCTAGGCATATTCTTTAAAAGGGGTTCTATCATTGGATAAAATGGGCATAACTACTGCAGGTATGAAGACAGGCAGGCGCGTACTGGTAAATCACTACATAAATGGATGCAAGTAGCTTACCTTTCTACAGAAAAAAAAAAAAAAGATGTTCCACAATGTCTCACTGCCATCCAAATTGCAGAAAACTGCAAAACTGTCTGTGTATGTGCAAGGAATGCACAACCCCTTCCCTACCCCAGCTACCCATGTTGTCTCAGTGAAAATATGTCAGGCTTTAGGCCGTGTACACACGGCAGAGAACCTCGACGGGCAGAACACATCGTTCCGCCGGTCGAGCTTCCCTGCCGGCCGTCGAAATCGGCGACCCGCCCGTCGGGAATGGCAACCAGCCATTCTTCCAGGCGGGCCGTCGAGCAAATAGAGAGCGTGCTCTCTATTTCTGCTCGACGGGCTTCCTGACGGGAAGCTCGCCGAGAGTGTACACACGGCCGAGGTCCTCGCTGGAATGCAGCTTCCAGCGAGGTTCTCGCTGGTTTCCAGCGAGAACCTCGGTCGTGTGTACACGGCCTTTTAGGGTTGGCTTGTGCTGCATTTCTTTATTGTAGGGCCTGGGAAATAGCCAACAATTCCATACACAGATAAAGGACATAGGTGGCTCTAAATGTCCCTTCCATTTTTAATTTATTGCTTTTACTGAGACTGCTTTATGTATTCCACACTGATTCTTGTCTGTCCCAACCATTCTTTCTAATGCAGGGTGGAAGAACACAGAAGTAGCGCTGATAAACATCTTAATAATTAGACTTTTTTCCCAGGCGGTCAGGAAAGCAGTGATATCTATCATTCCCAAACCATGAATGTTTAAGTTGCAATATACAGTATTGTTTCACAGTACATTTCCTATATGATGCAATTCTCCAGAGGAAACATAGCAGGCGCTGTGAAAATAGTTCTCCTCTCAATGAAGGAGTTACAAATGAGCATTGTATTTTATTGATTGTTTACATGGCCTTCTTAACCCTAGACAACAATCAAGGCACATTGACTTCCTATACTCCAGTCTTTGCTGTGACAATGTCAGCTAATGTCAGCAGGCTCAAACTACGACAAGGAAAAAAACCTTTTAGAATTCTTAACCAATTATATGTTCCTTTCAAGTCACCTTTTTGTATTTTTTTTCTTACATAAAACCAGTCTGGCAATTATTCACATATATATTTTAAGCTGCATTGTCAATGTCTGCTGTGACGTCATTGTTCCTAGACTGGATTTTACGCAAAAAAAAAAGCATAAAAAACACATTTACATGCTTTTTTCATTTACTCCTATTGAAATCTTTGGGACCGAACATGCACTGTTTAGCAGCAAAAGAAGCACATTCACCTTTTCAAAAATCAGACTGCATCAAGTTGCACTGATGTGAATGGGCACCATAGAGAATAATGTCATTTTAGCATGATGGCAGATGCAAATGCGCCTTGACAGTAGGGTTGCCACCTTTTCTTAAAGCCAAACCCGAACACTTTAGCAGCCTGGGACACCTTTGGGTAACAGTGGGTGTGGCCAAATTGCTCCTGCTGGCATCAGCTTTGTGCCCCCCAGTGATGCCGAACCTGCCCCCAGGACAGCAGCCCACAGCTCCCAGACAGCAACAGATTTGTGTGTGAGGCCCCGTACTCAAGACCGGTTTCCTTGGCAGAATTCAGCAAGAAACTCAATGGGAGACGTATTCTGCCGAGGAAACGGGTCATGTGTACACTTTTCGCAGAGAAAACTGTCGAGGAACTCGTCGAGCCAAAAAGAGAGCATGTTCTCTATTTCCTCGACGGGCAATGGGAAAATTTGGCTCGACGAGTTTTTTGACAGCCGAACAAGGAACTCGATGGGGAAAACTATGTGTTTCGCTCGACGAGTTTCTCGGTCGTGTGTACGCGGCCTGACTATTTTGGTTACTTGGGGAGCCACAGCCCGATCTGAATAACGTTTTTAGTCCGCCTGAAACTCGGACACATGATTCAAAACCCAGACTGTCCGGATCAATCCTGGACAGGTGGCAACCCTACTTGACAACAGAGACACAACAATTTGCACTAGTGTGAGCAAGTTTTGAAAAAAACTTTTGTGTTTTGACACCTACTTTGTGGTACAGTGTCAGAGTTAATGGAAAGACTATTGACATCAGTCTCACGTAATGTGTACAAAATATTTGATTTCTATGGACTACAGAACACATGCCCTCCTGTATTACGTAAAAGAGGGAAGGGGGTGTTCAGTAATTCTGTCCCAGGTTGACATCACTGCTCCTTGATAAATACAGTACAGTAAATGAGCTATGTCAACCTATGAAAGAAGTGTATTACTAGAAGGATCACCAGCTGAAATAAAGAAAAACAAGTCTGAAAAAATATTAATGCAGCCTCCACTTCTAAGGACTACCAGCTGCAATATTTTACATTTTTATTCTTGGGATTAGATATGTTTTATTGAACAAATCTAAACACAGACTACATACAACAACCTGTTTTTGTGCCACCTGATGTTCACCACTACATTTTACCATACCCTTATAGGCTCTCCCCCCTCTAGAAATCTTTCTACCCTAGTCCTCAGCTCTGAGTGTTTCACGCTGGGACTTGCAGTCCTTCACTTTTCGGAGGTTCCCAGCAGTAACCCCTGAGATCTAAGGATGTGACCCATTCCAAAATTGAAGGACTACAAGTCCCAGCATGAACCCCTGGGATCTAAGGATGTGACCACCCCCCAAAAGTGAAGGTCTACAGGCTCCAGCATCAACCCCTAAAATTTAAGCATGTAACCCTTTAGATCTTAGGGGTTAATGCTGGGACCTGTAGTCCTTCACCTGTTGGGGGGGGGGGGTGTCACATACTCAGCTGTGAGGGGCTCATGCTGGGACCTGTAGTCCTTCACTTTTAAGTGTCACATCCCAAAAAGTGAAGGACTGCAAGTCCCAGCATGAACCCCTCCTCTTTGTATGGATCTCTGGTTCTGCAGTGAATGTGCCGAACTCCCTCAGCAGTGACTGTGCCTGGCTCCCTCATTATGATACTGCCTACGCCTGGCCTTACCTTACACTTTAGTTCTGGGAGAAGATAAAGGAGGTGGGTGGAGCGCAGAGAGCACTAGGCGCAGAGGGGGAGGAAGTTATATCCTCCTCTGTTTTGCATGCTGGGGCCTTCTCGGTCTCCCTCTGCATTAGGGTGGGGAGTCACGGCCGTAATGTCACTGGTTGCTAGATGTCAGGAGCAACCAGTGGCCCAGTAGAGCCTCAGCGATCCATGGAGGCGGAGCCAATGCTATGGCTGGGTTCCTAAACGAAAGCGGTCCTCAGTCTAGTCTATCTGCACCTCTGCGGCGGCCCAGTCTGCCACTGTTCCCTGCATTTCTTGGCCTTTTGCTGGGGGGCGGGGGGGGGGGGCCTTTGCCCCCTGTAAAATGCCACCCAAAACAAACGTCTTGTTTGCCTGGTGGCAGATACGCCCCTGCTTGCTCTACCCTCTTTGGGGCTTGTGTCAGTGGGTAAATGTGGCCTGCTTCCAGCTGCATTCTGCTTGCATGCGAGAGCATTTTGCGATTCTTCTGAGATCATTAAGGCTGCATTCACACATGAGAAGTTTGAATCGTTGGCAGAATCGCCATTCAGATTTCGGATGACGCGATTCTGCCCGCGTTTAAAAATGTCCATGTGTAAATGCAGCCTAACAGTTCGACAGGACTCAGATTTTACTTCCTAAGCTGCATCAACCTGCTTTCTGATGCTTTGGCATTCCCATTGACTTGAAGAAGTAGAGAAGCAAGTTTGGATGTAACCAAAAGCCTGCTGACAGAACCCCTTAGCCTTTAATTTAATAAAATAACAAACTTATGAGGAACTGTCAGCACATAACTGTTGCTACAGCATCAGTGAATTTCATTGTCCGCGGGTGCCCTGCTATTTCTTAACTTCCTGGTAATGGTGATTAGACAAACTCACTTGCACCCATCCTACAATGGGTGAGTGCGCTAATAGTTATTAAATAAAAGTAATAACTATAATCAAAAATAAATTAATAAATAATTAAAAATACTTAAACATTTTCAAATAAAAAGACAAATGGCTGCTTACTTTAGGAGTGCCCAAGGCCCGGCACTGAGGCTGGATGGCAAAAATCCAATTGGTAGAGATGGTGCAGACTCCTGTGCGCCGGCGTGCGTTGCACCCTGCACCACAGTGAGCCAAAGGGAACTGAAAGTGACCTCGGTACGTGACCAGGTGACGCCTCTTCGTTTGACACGTCTTCAGGAAGCATCCACTAATTATCAAGTTTACCTATTAGGCACCTGTCACATTGGGGACTAGATGCTAATGTGTTTTTTTTTGCGATATTTAGGTTTTATTAGGTAGGCTGGTGTTTCACCTGCTATTCATTTATTTATTTTCGATTTTAGTTATTACTTTTTTTTAACAGCTATTAGCGCACTCACCGTTTTTTTAATCCACGTTGCAGCAGTGGTATCCATTGTTTTTTCGAGGTGCAGCTCATATTTAGTTTAATTCTTTGTTTAATTGCACATTTGGTGCAAGATACATTTTTTCTTTTTACCCATCCTACAATGCTATGTGTGGTCCAAATGAACCTAGGGACAGGCCTTGGCCACTGTCTTGTGGGTGCAGTGTCATGATTATTATGTCCGGGGCAGGTCTAGGCATTATCTTGTGGGAGCAGGTGCAGGCATTATCTTATAGGGGCAGATCTAGGCATTATTTAGTGGGGACAGCACCGTTCATTATCCTATGGGGGGCAGGCATGGACATTTTATTATGAGGGGAAGGGGACATAGGCGTGTTGGGGGGCAGTTCTAGGCATTAAGGCATTAACTTGCGGGGAGAAGATTTAGGTATTATTTTGTTGGGGCAAGGGCAGTGTCATGTGAGTGGGGGGTCTAGGCATTATCTTGTGAGGGCAAGGGGCATTGTCATATGAAAGGAAGCTCTAGGCATTTAATTGTGGGGAAGGTCTAGGCATTATTTTGTGGTGCAGTGGACCTTGTCCTGTGGGGGTCAGGTCTATACTTTTTCTTGAGGAGTAAAGGGGGCAGTTGAACCATGCGTTGAACCATGTGGGGAGCAGGCCCAAGCATTATGACATTTTCTTGTGGGAGCAGGTATAGTCATTATCTTGTGGGGACAAGTGGGCATTGTCGTGTGGAGGGCAGCTCTACATTTTATGTTGAGGGGGCAGAGGGCAGAGTCATGTGGGGGGCAGGTCTTTGCATTATGGCATTTTCATGTGGATGTCAGGTCTAGCCATTATCTTCTGAGTGCAGGGGACATTGTCATTTAAGGGGCAGGTCTAGGCTTTATGGTGAAGGGGCAGTGGGCATAGTCATGGGGAGGCAGGCCTGAACAGTATGGCATTATTATGGGGGTGGCAGGTCTAAGCATTTTCTTGTGAGGGAGGGGCTATTGTCATTTGAGGAGTAGACCTGGGCATTATAGAGTCGGAGGTCCAGACTTTATGTTGAGGGGGCAGGGGACATTATTTTGTGGAGGCATGTCTAGGTATTACTCTGTGGAGAGAGGGAACATTTTCCTATGGGGGCACAGGTCAAGGCATTGTCATATAGGGGCCAGTCTAGGCATGATGGCATTATCTCATAGAGGCATGTCTAGGCAATATCTTCTAGGGACATGGATCATTATCATGTGGGTGGTAGCTTTAGCCATTATCTTGTGTGGGCAGGGGTCATTGTCAAATGAGGGACAGGTCTAAGCATTTTTTGTGGGAAAGATATAGGCCATCCCCATCAGGAGGAGACAGTAAATCTCGCTATAGCAGCCACTTTCGATAATCACATGTGAATCCGGCAGGCTGCTTGAACGATCAACATCGATGGTACATTCAGCCCGAGCATTAACGGTTCGAATCTCGGCCGGTTCCCACTAAACCGGCTGAGATTCGAACCTCAGTAACAGTCTTAGTAACAGTTACACAGTATGTGCTGATTGTTTATCCACTTCCTGCTGATGTTTGTTTGTCACTTTTAATTTATGCGCAGGTTCACTTTAAAGTGCTCATTTTTTATACAGCTAAAAATAATAATTTTCAGATGTTAAGATTCCTGGAAAGTAGAAATGTAATGTTGGTACACAAGCTGTATATAAAGGGTAGTAGCAGTTGTGATTGGTCTTTATGAGTTCATGTGAAAAAAATTAATTGACTTGTGCAGTCCCTACAGTGATGGTTCATACTAAACTGGCAATAGACAGAATGGGCCAGATTCAGGTACAATTGCCCTGGCGCAGAGTATCAGAGATACACTACGCCGCCGTATTTTACCTGGCTCTAAGACGAATTCAGGTAGATTCCAGCCCGTAAGGTACGGCGGCGTAGTGTATTTGTCGCGGCGGAATCGAAATACGCGATTAGGGGGCGTGAAGCATTTAAATTAGGCGCGTCCCCGTGGCGATCGAACTAGCATGCTCTGTTTTTTTTTTGAGTATCGTCGTTTACGTACATTCCTATTCCCAGACGACTTACGCAAAAAATAAAAAATAAATTGAAATTCGACGCGGGAACGATGGCCATACTTAACATGGGCCATCTAACTATAGACCAGATAATAACTGGTATAACTTTACGCAGCAAAAAGATGACTACAGATGCCGTAAGAGATTGCGAAGGACGATCGTAACTTCGTGGATTGCCGGAAAAAGCTAATTTGCATACCCCGACGCGGAAAACGACCCGAACTCCACCTAGCGGGCACAAAAAGATTGCAGCGTAGATCCGAAGGCGTACGAAGAAGTAAGCCTGTCGGATCGAAGCCCGAAGCCGTCGTATCATGGTTTGAGGATTCAAACTAATGATACGACGCAGGTAATTTGAAATTACTCCGGTCTAACAGGAGATAGACCGGAGTAATGGCTCTGTGAATCTGACCCAAAGAGTTTTTACTACTTATTTACAGTTGTTTCATACTACTGTGTAATATTTGGGCCATTACATTTACCAGTACTTAAATGCAATACGATGTTACTCATATAACTGTTTTGAATTGACCAATTCGATTTTCACTGTGTGTAATCTTTTTTACAAACCTCTATTACAGTACTGTGATTGTGAACATTGGAGTGGTCAGGACACTGTGCTTAGCACTAGACAGATTAAAACTCACACATAGAGTGCTTAAAGCAATATTAAACCTAAAATGTAAGCTTACCAATCATTAGATATGGTGGCTGCATTATTTTTAATTTTTTTAGGCTTTCCTCCTCTGTTTTTACCTGGTGATCTGCCCAGTAACACACCTCCTATATTAGATTGCCCCCGCTGTGAATGAAGAGTGCTATATGAACTAGAAGATTTTGCTACACAACAAATTGAAGCTCCAGCTTAGGCTTCATGTACACGGGACGTTTTTACAACTGCTCCTAAATGATTAAACTTGATAGATAGTAAAGAAACAAAGCCTAAACGCTATGGCCGCCGACTCTATCACACTGGAGTGTGCCCGCAAGCTAACCTCCTTAGGAGAGCGCTTCCCAGAGGGGGGTTAGCTCTTGCGGGGAGGAGCCAAGACAGGCGCCGAGGGACCCCAGAAGTCGAGGTTCAGGGCCACTCTGTGCAAAAACAAACTGCACAGTGAAGGTAAGTATGGTATGTTTGTTATTTAAAAAAAAAAAAAAAAGTAAACCTTTACAACCCCTTTAAGGTTGAAATTTTAGGTAAGGCAAGCTTCACATATTTACATTGGTCCAGCGTGGACCAATGTAATTATATGTGTGCGCCCACAAAAGCTGTAAATCACTGTAGTAATTGTTACTAGAGTGATCTCCCATATCTTCTGGGTCCTGTGCAAAGTTTTCTCTATTTGGATGAGGTGGAGGTTGTGATATCACTGCTCCGACTCTCCAACTAATCCAATCATATAGGTACCCTTGCATTGTGCTTGTGCATATTTAGGCTTGTATATGTAATGTACCCCCAAAATGCAGTAATGAATAGACATGTGCATTCGTTTTCGTTAGAATGCATTTTCGTCCGAAAATCTGTTTTTTTTTCGTTATCGCTTTAACATACGATAACTAAAGCGCAAGAAACTAAAACCGAAAGATCCAACATAAAAAATGCTTTATTTTCGTTTTTGTTGCGGTAAAAATTTGATATAGAGATTCGACATTATAGAGAAAAGATTCGACATCATAGAGAAAAGATTCGACATCATAGAGAAAAGATTAGACACTATAGAAATAATAGATTCGACATTACAGAGAATAGATTTCGATTCATGAGAAAATAGATTAGACATTTTAGAGAATAGATTTGACATTATTACTAGTCATACAACATTAGAATTCTTGTAGGCGGTATATTTGACCGGAAATGTACGATTCGACGTAAAGTTTCGAAGTTCCGTCGAATATTCTTTTGACCATTCGACAGAAACCAAGTATTATGGATTTTCTGACGAAAGCTATTCCCCAACGAAAAACGAAATAAATCAAAACGATTTTCGGGAGTAACTAAATAAACAAAATGAATTATTCCAGTCTGCACATGTCTAGTAATGAACCATAATAATCCAGCACTACTAAAAACTAAGGGCCAGATTCAGAGAGCGATTACGCCTGTCTAACTGGTGTTAGACATGAGTAATTTCAAATTTTGCGCGCAGTATCACTAGTTTGAATCCTCAAACCATGATACGGCGGCTTCGGGCTTCGATCCGAGAGGCTTACGTCTTCGTAAGCCTTCGGATCTACGCTGCAAACTTTTTGCGGCTGCTGGGAGGAGTCCGCGTCGTTTTCAGCGTCGGGATATGGAAATGACTTTTTACGGCGATCCACGAAGATACGAGCGGCCTTCGCAATCGCTTACGTCATTTTTTTGCTACGTACTGTTAGACCAGCTATTTGCTGGTCTAACGGTGCATAGCCCATGTTAAGTATGGCCGTCGTTCCCGCGTCGAATTTAATTTTTTTTTTTTTTTTTTACGTAACTAGATTCGGGAATAGGAATGTCCGTAAACGACGCTACTCAAAAAAAATTACGTAACGACGTGATTTCGCGCAATGCACGGCGGGAAATTTCTGAACGGAGCATGCGCAGTTCGATCGCCGCGGGAACGCGCCTATTTTAAATGCTTCACGCCCCCTACTCGCGTAGATGGCTTGCGCCGGGAGAAATACACTACGCCGCCGTAGTTTACTGGACAAAATCTACTGGGATTCCACGTAGAGCCAGGTAAAAAACGGCGGCGTAGTGTATTTCTGATACTCTACGCGAATCTAATTGTATGCGAATCTGGCCCTATGGTCCTAAGATCTGTCAAATAAGAGCATTTTGCAGGACTTAAAGGTGACCATAGACATAAAGAATGAAATCTGCTCTATCAGGCAATGTTTTTTTTAACTTAATGACCACAATAGAACATAGAATGCTACAGCAACAACTGAACTTTCCATTGCTGTAAAAAAAAGGTTGAGGTTGCCCAGAGGAGAAGTGATTAAGGAAAATTACCCACTGGGAAAAAAATGTTCATTGGAAAGTCAAATGTCTCCTTATGAAAAACTTCAGGACAAAAGGAAGCGTTCAACAATGGGCTGAGGGAGATGCATTTCCTCTGGGTCCGCGAAACAAGGCACTGTCCAGTTGATGAGTAGTGGGGCCGAGAAAGAGTCTTTGATGAGCCATCTCCTGCTTCCTGATATTGTGAACCTTCTGACAAACTCTGAAAATGAAAATCAGCACGCATTCCAGATCAATTAGTGCACTATCTGCAGAGATGCCTCCTTGTCAGGATGTGGAATGGATCCTGTTTTGAATAAGATTTTAAACCTTGCCTTAAGATAATATTATTATTGTAACATGGAAATCACTGGGGAAGAAGTAGTGAGAGCAGAAAATGTAATATCCAAACAACATAAAGCTAGAGTAATTACCTGTGAACACTGATCATCATGCTGGGTGTTTGGATTCCTTCTGATACCGCAATGATAATCGAGAGCCAACACATTCCAGGAATCAGAGAGGAAGTCCAAGTCCCAAAGCTTGACATTTTCTACAAAGACAAAGTCTTCAGACACTGTCAGTCTGGGAGGTCACAGCTCAAAATTTATCGTCTACATTGTTGGATACTAAATGTCAGTTTGCTGAATATTTATGGGAGGCTTGCATTTGTATTGCTAGGAACTTGTATGTATATAGTTTAAAATTAAAAGGGTTTATAACAATAGCGTTTTTATCATGAACCATGCATACAGTACATATTGGGCTTAATATATAGCGATGACGTACTTATACAGCATGAATTATGCTGCTCATTGTTTTCATTTTGAGACAAATAGTTTCATCTTAATATTTACTAGAGCATTTTTTCACCTTGTGGAAAATAGGTTCCTTGAGGACAAGAGGGTTCTATTCTGTAAGGGCTTTGAAAAGACAGAGTAGTTTCCTAAATGTGCAGGTTCTCAGCTTTAAAGCGGAAGTAAACCCATCGATTTAACAGTTTCAAAAAGCAGTTAAATTTCCGGCATGCCGGGATGGCCAACTGTCACATTGGTTGTCAAACCATCCAATGGCTGGTGTCATAACTTATCACATGTGCAGCACCACAGCAGTTGAAGATTAAACAGAGGCCAAGATGGCAGCTTCCTTGGCTGAAAATGATAGAAGGGTTTACTTCCACTTTAAATAATAATGGGGAAACACAATGTCGGATGTTGATCCAGGCAATATTTAGACATCTTTAGAATTAAGAAAGGATATTTTCCCTGTTGGAGCAAACAATTCTCTTGTAGTTTTGCCTCTTGCTAGATAAACTGCGAGTTTAGGTTTTAAGGTATTTTTTTGTGCGGAACTACACTGTTCCTAAAGCAGAACTAAACGTTATCTGAGCACCACAAACCAAAAGCGCCATTAAATTCATGTTTAATATTCAAAGCAAACTCACCCATTAATTCATGTCTCCATGATTTATTTTGCTGAGAAATTTCCGTATTTATTGGCGTATAACACACACCTTTTCCCCCTTAAAATCAGGGGGAAATCCTGGGTGCGTGTTATATGCTGATCCCTGCTGTCTATGAGGGTAAGAGGAGCTCGGCTCCACTCGATGTCACACCCAGTCCAGCCGTGACATCTGGTTCTGTCTATCTCGGCGCCGCGGCAGTCATTTTAACCACTTCAGTCCGGACCATATTGCTGGTCAATGACCGAGCCACTTTTTGCGATTCGGCACTGCGTCGCTTTAACTGACAATTGCGCGGTCCTGCGACGTGGCTCCAATACAAAATTGGCGTCCTTTTTCCCAACAAATAGAGCTTTCTTTTGGTGGTATTTGATCACCTCTGTGGTTTTTATTTTTTGCGCTATAAACAAAAATAGAGCGACAATTTTGAAAAAAAGTGAATGTTTTTTTACTTTTTGATGTAATAAATATCCCCAAAAATATATAAAAAATATTTTTTTCCTCAGTTTAGGCCGATACGTATTCTTCTACATATTTTTTGTAAAAAAAATCGCAATAAGCGTTTGATTGGTTTGCGCAAAAGTTAAAGCGTCTACAAAATAGGGCATAGTTTTATGGCATATTTTTATTAATATTTTTTTTTACTAATAATGGTGGTGATCAGCGATTTTTATAGGTACTGCGACCCTATGGTGGACACTTTGGACACTTTTGACACATTTTTGGGACCATTGGTATTTTTATAGCGATCAGTGCTATAAAAATGCATTGATTACTATAAAAATGCCGCTGGCAGCATCAGATGTTTTTTTTTTTACTTTACAACTCCTTTTCTCCCGTCTAGTAGTTCAGCAATGACAAGCAGTTACTTTGAGCATGTTTTCTTTCTCCATGGCCCACTGTTTGCTGTCTTGGTTATTGCCTGTGTTTAAGAAAATATTTATTATACTTCAGCAGGTCTTCCTGTCTGTCACACATATACAGCAGTATATGGGGAGGAGGTTTACAGTGTAGGATTACTGGATTTAAGGCAAAAAGGTAAGACGGATTTAACCACAGCATGCACTGGAGTGTATAGACATTCCATGATGGTATGTCTCTTTGCCATTCTGAAAAAAGGTTTTGCTGTTACTATCACTATTTGATTGTATACATTTATCATGTATTTATTGTTTGCAATCGTTTGCAACTTTTTATAGTTTTACGGAACAAGATGGGGATTCGAGAAAATGATATAAAAATAATACTTCAGTAATATTAATAATTTTTCTCTGTACCTAAATTACACTATAGCAAATATATTATGTAGTAAAGAAAACAGAAAGTCAGAGGAGCTGAAAAAAAAAATCTTGATCCATGAGGACATGGCTGTATTGTCTGGATCACAAAATTGTCTGAACAAAGTAGAAATCCTTTGACAGGTAAAGCAGAACCTGTATATTCCAGTATTTTAGCTGTGTATTTCGCTGCTTGCCTGGAGTTCAGATTTAGGAGATTGCAGGCACGTTTGTTTTATCCTAACATTTTATCATCTTAACGGCAGTGAGTTTGTTTTGTGTTGTTAGAAAAGTTATTACGATAGTTTCTTTCTCTAAAGCTATTTCTATAGTAGTTTCAACATTGTATTTAAAAGTTGGATCTTGTTCAACAAAATAATGTCCGTCTATTTGAACAGATATATTGGCCTATTTTCCTAAGTATTGCCTATCTCCAATGTTTATCTTCACCTTTTGCTACGAAAATAAGGAGGCTGCAACTGAGGATCTTCTTTTGCAAATGTTACTAGCCTGGCTGTCTTTTAGATTCAGTGGTGTCAGTGTCAATTTTAGTCAATGATCTGGAATTGACATGCACATAAGGCAAGACAGAGTAAAGCCAAAACTGCTGCTCTGCGTGTGTCGGCACTGCCGGGTTAGGAAAAGAAAAAATGCAGAAGCCATAGGCAGCTTCCATACTTCCTCAGTTCAAATTTCCTTTAATAATAAGCCTTCCCCTCACTTAAACACTAAAGAGGAAATTCCCCCTAGTCATAAAGATTACAACATAGGCACCCTTAAAAATGTTTAGTGATTACAATCTATAAACAGACACTTAAAGATCACGGGTAAGAATCCTTTAAGAGGAAGAGATATACCTGAACAACATAGAAGAGATCAAAGAACACCGGGATTTGGTGCCTTTTTTAAAATGAGAAATTAACTAGCAAGGCCTAACTAAATAGTAAGTACAAGAAACAAAAATATAATGAAACATACGTCACTGTAAAAATATAAACTTAGCCTACCATAAAAGTGTACAGTGTCAGTCAGTAGGGCAGTGGAAAGTATCAGTACGGCTGTGGATGGTGTCAGTAGGGCAGAGGTTGGTGTCAGTAGGACAGAGGATGGTGTCAGTAGGCAGTGGATGGTGTCAGTAGGGCAGTGGACAGTGTCATTAGGGCAGTGGACAGTATTAGTGAGGCTGTGGACGGTGTTAGTAGGGCAGAGGTTGGTGTCAGTAGGACAGAGGATGGTGTCAGTAGGGCAGTGGACGGTGTCAATAGGGCAGTGGACAGTGTCAGTAGGGCAGTGGATGGTGTCAGTAAGACAGAGGATGGTGTCAGTAGGGTAGTGGATGGTGTCAGTAGGGTAGTGGATGGTGTCATTAGGACAGTGCACAGTGTCAGTAGGGCAGTGGACAGTATCAGTGGGACTGTGGACGGTGTTGGTAGGGCAGAGGTTGGTGTCAGTAGGACAGAGGATGGTGTCAGTAGGGCAATGGACGGTGTCAATAGAGCAGTGGACAGTGTCAGTAGGGCAGAGGATGGTGCCAGTAGGGCAGAGGTTGGTGTCAGTAGGACAAAGGATGGTGTTAGTGGGGCAGTAGGGCAGTGGATGGTGTCAGTAAGGCAGTGGAGAGTGTCAGAAGGGCAGTGGATGGTGTCAGTAGGGCAGTGGATGGTGTCAGTAGGGCAGTGGATGGTGTCAGTAGAGCAGAGGTTAGTGTCAGTAGAGTTGTTGATGGTGTCAGTAGGACAGAGGTTAGTGTCAGTAGAGTAGTTGATGGTGTCAGTAGGGCAGGAGTTTGTATATGTAGAGTAGTGGATGGTGTCAGTAGAGCAGTAGACAATGTCATTAGTGTAGAGGTTGGTGTCAGTAGGGTGGTGGACAGTGAGAGTCAGTAGAGCAGTGGATGGTGTCAGTCAGTAAATCATTGGATGGTGTCAGTCATTAGAGCAGTGGAAATGTCAGTAAGGCAATGGACTTTTTCAATAGAGGATGATGTCAGCAGGGCAGAGGATGATGTCAGTAGAACAGTGGACAGTGTCAGTAGGGCAGAGGTTGGTGTCAGTAGGGCAGGGGGCAATGTTATTATTTTTTATTTTTATTTTAAATGTACTTATTTTTCTTGTTTTTTAACAGCCCTGTTGGGGAGCTTTTGTGAAATATCAGGGTTCTAAACAGAGCCAGAGAAAGGAGTTTGAGCTGCACAGAATGATTGAGCTGCACAAAGTGCAATGGCTTGCACCATTGCACTTTGAACTATTATATTACATTATAATGTTCTGAGATTCTTCTCATTTACCAGTTATTTTACATGGGATTTGTGTTTACAAACCTTTCTCTGCACAGTGGATAATGAGTTCAAGTTTTGTGTTTTATTTGATGTGATTTTATTATCCTTGATTGGGTATGAGATTAACATTATTTATGTCACTCACTTCTACACCATTCACAATTTAATTCACATTCACATCACTGTATTTATATATATTCTTTATATATTTATTCATTCTCTATTTAGCGCTGCACATTTTATTTATCAGTTCTTTATACAAATATCTATTTGTTGGTGCTAGCAGTTATCCCTTTCACATCTGACAGTGCGGTAATATCCTCCCATTTAACAAACGAGAAGAGCTTAGTGTTCCTGTTAATTAACAAACTGAAGCAGATTGTGACACAGTTTACTCTGATAGAATAAGGAATGAACACAGTGAGTGATCGGTATTGACCACCCACTGTGTTCATTCAAAAAAGGAAGAGGCTGGTAAATTACATATTTACCAGCCCCTTCCCAAGCTCTGCATCCTGAAACAATCTCTTCAGCAGTCAGCAGGAGGGAGAGATGGGGTAGCTGGGAGCTCTGTAAGGAAGGGGGAGGGGACCAGGGTAGCACACAAAGGGGCCAGGGCAATGAAGAAAGAGAAACCTGTACAGGAGGCGCAGCAAGGGTAGCATTCACTAGAACCAGGGAGAAGGATAAGCCACCTTTCAAGTTTTTAGACTTGAGGGCCATAGTTAAAAGGCCATGCAGTGCATTTGTGGGCAGGTGCAGTCTACCTTCTCTACTGCAGGTGGCGCTATTCTTCAGTGGCACTGCAGTTGGAGAGGAAGTCAAGAGGAACATTGTTCCTCTATGGTTTCCTGAGTCAATGAGCAAGCGACCCAATTTCATGCTGGAACCCCATCTGACTGTGGCAGCTATCTTGGGTCATGCTGAGCCTATTTAGGGCCCTGGCTTCCAGGCATGGTGCACATTTTGTGAGTAGATAGAGTAGGGAAGGTACCCTGCCTAGTAGACACAGAAATAGAGCCAAGAAAAGTTTCCTGACGAGGAGGGAAACGTAGGGCTCGCAACTTCTCTAGATATCCTCCCATTTGGGCATGAGACAGCAAGGCACTCTGCCCCTCCTATCAGGCGCTGTGAGTTCAGATGAAGCCTGCTCGCTACACGCTGCTGGATATGTGAGTTTTTCCGATTGAGTCATCATTTCGCCAGGTTTATTGTGAACTGTCTTTGCATAATTTCAATACAAGTCCTTTCATCACACTTGGACTGTGTGTGCTATTGCCGCCGAACAATGCAGCACCCCACCTACACATTGTTTGTAAAAAATACTTCTGAGGAAATCTGCACATATGATGGTAGATTCACGTAGAACTTCCTATTTATAGGCATGCCTAGCGTCTAGCTTTTAAACTAGGCTGCCGCAACTTTTTCAGGCAAGTGCTTTATTCTCAAAGCACTTGCCTGTAAAGTTGAGGCGGCTTAGCGTAAAAGAGCCGGCCGAATTAAAATTTGGCGGGTAGGGGGCGTCTATAATTTTTAATGAAGCGCGTCGAACTGCGCATGCGCTGGCTGTGTTTGGTTCCCAGTGCGCATGCTCCAAATCTCAATGTCAATTCGACGTGTAAACGACGTAAACGGCATTTACGCAAAACCCTATTCGCGAACGTTTGACGTAAACTACGTAAACAACGGGAAAAAAAGCGTCGGCACGCCGTCCATACTTAACATTGCCTGCAGGCATAACATTACGTCGGTACTACGCTAACGCAAACGACGTTATTGAATAGCGCTGGCCGGGCGTACGTTCGGGAATCGGCGTATAGGCTCATTTACATATTTTAGACGGGAACGCCACCTAGCGGCCAGCCTAAAATATGAAAATAAGATTAGACAGCATAATAGATTTACGCATGTCTTATCTAAGGAAAATCTATGCTTAACTGATTTTATGAATCAGTGGCATAGATTGGCCTCATAAAACGCAGAGATAAGATGGCTTATCTGGAGATAAGCCGTCTTATCTCCTACCTGAATCTACCCCATGTTTTCCAGAACTAAAATTCTGGAACCCATTGAATTTGCCTGGAACCCAAAGTAGTAGCAAACCCAAACCTTGTCCCTACAGTTGGTTTTAAAAAAGGCAATCTACTATTGTTTATAGTTTGCGAAAGTGAATTACTTTTCTCTGTGTTACTGTTTATCTGGTAAAACAATTATTACCACAGTAAACAAAGAGAACATTTTTCAAATCTCCCTAAGGTTTTGCTTTATTTTATCAAAGATTTGTTTTGCACTAAATTGTAATTAAAAACAAAGTAAAATTAACAGGAATAAACGGCGCATTAATCAGATTTAATTAGGTTTGCAATACATCAAGCTGTTATATGGGGAGCTTTGTGTCCTGTATTCTCAGGCATACGCTCCCTGTAGCATATGTCCTTCTTTAGCAAAATGGATTCATAAGTACAAAAACATATGGTAAAAAATGCCAGGGAATTCGGATAGAGAAGAAAGGCCAGTTTAACGTCCCAGCTGACTTCTATCCACTGGCAGCCAGCAAGACCAGCGTCTGAATCCCTGTCACTGTTCCAGTCATCGTGAAGCATTTACATTGAGTTGGGGATTCATGTGCATCAGTCTACACATGTAAAAGTCAGAAGAGATATTACTTCTGAGATGTCTCTGTAGATTCATGGGTTGTTAAGGTCAGAACAAGTTAATAGATTTTTATCTTTATGGCACAAGAACCTATTATACTGTTGGGAAATGTATGTCAATGATACTCTTACAGCTTTTTCACAAGGAGGAGAAAAAAAGTTGTTTTCTTTTTTTTTCCACCACCCAGCATCACTTACAAGGAAGCCTGTACTGAAATTTCTAGTGTAACATTGCTGACCTCCTTCTAAAAAAAATGGCATTTCCTAGTTCTAGTACTTTAAATCATTGACCTACTAGCATGCAGCATGGTATGTCATGGTAAAGTCAGAACCGATGATCTACATACCTGTTTGGGGTCAATAACTTAGAAAATACTGAAGTTAGCAAAGCAGTGCTGCAATGAACAGTAAAGGTTTCCCTTAAAAAAAAACATGGATGAACATAGTTGAAAAATAGACATATAAATAGCAATTGAATAATTTTATATCCTATTACAACCCTGGTGCCCAAACTATGGCCTAGGGGCCACATATGGCACTTAGTGTGAGGCATTAACTTGTTTGGTTTATTTTGTTTGCTTTTTCTGTACTGTCCGCCCCTTTTCTCCATTTTTTAATAATGGACCTTGGTAAGAGCAATATCAGATTTAGCATACTGTATTCGCCGGCGTATAAGATGACCTTTTACACTTAAAAATATGGCTAAAAAAAGGGGGGTCGTCTTATACGCCGGATGCAGACTGCGGGCGTCTCGGACGAGAGGACGTCCGTGATCGGCGTGACTGAACACAGGCTCTTCTGGGAAATTGAGTGTTCTGCCTCTGACTCACTCTGCCAGGCATAATGAAGATCGGCGAATTGAGGTGAGGCAATGGCACAGTGAGGCAATGGCACAGTGAGGCAAGGTGAGGTGAAGCAATGGCACAGTGAGGCGAGGTGAGGTGAGGCAATGGCACAGTGAGGTAAGGTGAGGTGAGGCAATGGCACAGTGAGGTGAGGCAATGGCACAGTGAGGTGAGGTGAGGTGAGGCAAACGGCACAGTGAGGTGAGGCAATGGCACAGTGAGGGGGGAAGGGGGTCATAATATACGGCGAGTTTATCCTAAAACCAACATTTTAGCTGGAGAATTAGGGGGTCGTCTTATACGCCCAGTCGCCTTATACGCAATACGGTATGTAATTTTTTGCTGTATTGACCACAGACATGGAACCATTGATTTATGAGGAGGCTGTTATACCACTGTTCCTAAACAGTCTTTTGTATTCTGTTTGAAGTCTATGACTGTATCCTATAGCATTTCCCCAGTCTTCAGCAACTCCTATAGCATGTTCGTAGTCTCTGTAGTGCAATATACAAGCGGTGGCAACTTTTGAAGCCTGGTCGTAATCTCTGACCTTGTCCTGCTACAAGTTTGCAGTTTCTGACAGCTTCCTTTAGTAGAGCTTTAATTAAATGGTATATGCTACCTTTTATTGATATCAGGGGTTTTAACATGATGACTTGTGTATCATGTAAGTTGACCACCATATTATAGCTTTGAAGAATGCATTTGAGGTTTGGAGAATGCACCATGACACTAAAGCAAATCCAACACATGCATGCAAATCAGCATATTATCTTCAGCACTTTATGTTAACATTAATTTAATAAAATGGAAGGGTATGTTAGAAGTATGACATGATATGAATGCCACTTACTGATTACTTACCATACATTTTTGCACTCACCAAAAAAAGTCCTTTTCTTAGAGTCCATTGAAGGACAAAAAAAATCTTAAAGTATTACTAAATCCACAACAGTAAAATCAATCTGTATGTGCAGTAAAGCATGCTTGTTATAGTCAATGTGGAACATAAGGGGTTAATGCTGTGCATTGTGTAAAAAAGGCTGTTTGATCCTGTCTTCCATGATCATCCCCTTCTTCCATAGTCCCCAATCCCTCTCCCGATAGTCCAGAGCCTTGGGGCACTCTGCACATGCTAAGTTTGATGTGTATTCCTAGAGTGTTTTATTTTTTTGGGTAGGGTGCATATGATCAGCACAGGGCCAACCAGCATTGTCCAGACAGAGAGTCAGAAGTCATGAAGTCTCATAGGACAGTCGGAGGAGAATGAAAACTCCTCTTACAAGCTTTAACCAGGGCTTGGCCAGACACTGATAGAAGTCAAGAGACTGCTATATACTACTGATGAGAAAGGGTATTTAGCAGTTTATGTTTACTAAATTAATTGCATTTCCATGTTCTGTGTACTGTGGGAGACCAGATACAGTGAATGCAGGGTCCTAGGTTTAGTAACACTTTCAACCTCTGGATTATACTACCACCTACTGGAGGACATGTCAAACATGTCCCCATATACCAGCATGCCTCAGTTTTTAGAAAAGCAGTACTGAGAGCATGATCATAAACATAGAGGGGTGCAACCTTGTCCCTCAATGGACTCCAAGGATTTTACACTCAGTACAAAAATGCTATTTTCTTATTTTTATCTATTGGAGGACACAGGAAGTCCTAAACCTTTGGGGCATCCAAAAGCAGTCTAATGCCGCATACACACGGTCGGAATTTTCAACAACAAATGTTCGATGTGAGCTTGTTGTCGGAAAATCCAACCGGAATTTCCGACAACAAAAATTTGAGAGCTGGTTCTCTTGTTGTCCGAATGTCCGATCGTCTGTACGTGACATAAGGAATGGGCAGCACAGCAAACAATTGCTCAATAAAAAAGAAAAAAAAAAGAAGAAAACTGGGAACTGCCGGTAGCTCAAAGAGTAACCTGTAGAACTATATGCCATACGATTGTATCAAATGAGACTGCAAAATTAAACTGGTAGAACTTGTGAACATAAGTTCATGCAGCAGCTTTGTACATCTGGGAAACAGATGCTTGGTGAAGAAAAGCCCAAGAAGCACTCACAGATCTTGTAGAGTGCTTCTAGGCAGGAGAGGATGGAACTCAGTCCTTGAAAGCATAAGCTGTTTGGGCCACCTAGAGATTGTGGAATGAGAGGCCAGTCTGGGATTAAAAAAGTCAATCAGCCTTCTTGAAAGAAGAAGTGGTTGAGAGATACATTCTCACAGCTTGAATTACATCTAGACAATAGAGATACATTTTCTTTTGACAAAACAACAGAAGGAGCAAATTCAATGTCCTGGTTGAGGTGAAAGGCAGAGAGGCAGAAGCTACCTTAGTCAAGAAGGCAGTCCTGGGCCTGAACACCACCTTGTCTGTGCAAAATTAATAAGAGTTTCTTGCAGAATAAGGTCACCAACTCAGAATCTTGCCTTGCCAAGGTGATGTCTACAAGAAACACCACCTTGTGGGTGAGAGTAGATAGAATTCATTGTCTCTTAAAAAGGTTAAAATGAAGGTTTCTGAAATGCAGAGAGAACTAGATTCAGATTCCATGGAATCACAGTGAAATGGATTGTTGGACCAATACGGGAGACCCCTTGTACATAGGTCTTAATCAAAGAGTGAAAGGCAAATGGTTTCTGCAACAAAATTGAAAGTGCAGAAACCTAACCCTTCATAGTATTGAAAGCCAGATACGTGGCCAAACCAAGCTGTAGAAAGGTGACAAGTCACCCCATGGAAAAACTCTTGGATTGGAAATCTGAGACTTAAACCAAGTGAAATATGCCTTCCATGTCCCATGATAGACCTTCCTAGATTTTAACAACAAATGAATCACAGACTCAGAGATGATCGTGTTCCTCAAAACCTGGGCTTTAACAGACATGCCTTTAAAACAAGTGACCATGAGGCAGGATGGCAAATCAGTTCTTGAGACAGAAAAACCTCTAGAGTGTCTACTAGGAGTCTTACGAGGTTAGCATACCACATACCAGTGGTGTATTTAGGGTTTGTGCTGCCCTGGGCCTGAATAAACTTGTGCACCCCCTAATTTAAATATGACACACCCCTTCCTATCAAGGCCACATCCCTTTCCGTTTAAGACCCGCCCTGACATTTTTGAGTGGGGACACTAGTTCCGAGGTCCTGGGGGGCGGGACAATGAATTCCCTTAATTTGCATAGATTCCCTCTCACTTCCTGTTTGACTATGGGGCAGGAAGTGAAGGGAAATCTCTGCAATGGGACAGGGATGGTAGAAATCGAACTGACAGGTGCTATAACCTTAGTCTATCCAAAATTAGAAGTGTTGCCTATAGTTAAGCACACATTTCTGATAATTTTATGGAGAGTACTAAGAAGATATAACCATGTCAATGGTGCAGCAGAAAACATATAGCATAGGGAGGAAGGTTTGTGGTTTAGGATGATAGGACAGTCAAAATTAGAAGCAGCTTCCCCCCCCACCCCCCACAGTTGCAGAATGCCAGCTGCCCGCATACCTAAAGCAATGCGGCCGCTTTATGGGGGCGCTAGACTAATTTGCCTCTCAGCCCAGTCCGCCCATCAGACAGGCGCTACACTAACAGTGTAGCGCAAGCTGAATGAATGAATGAATGAAAACTTATATAGCGCAGCACATGAGAACTTAATCACCTCTGGCCGCTTGTTGTTCCTGTCTCCTTTGATATCAAAAGAGATGAGTCTTGATCTTTCTCCTGAAAGCTAGGTGGTTCTCCTACAACCAAATGCTAGTTGGTAAAGCATTCCATAGTCTGGGACCGCGAATCTTCTATCTCCTTTGGGCTTATAGTCGGCTTTCGGTATCTGGAGCAGATTTTGATTGGTGGATTGCAGAATGCGATTGGGATTATGACCTTTTATTTTTTCACATAGATACTGGGGGGCATTCCCATGGATACATCTATGCGTTAGACAGAGTGCTTTAAAAGTGATTCTGTCTTTTACTGGCAGCCAGTGAGGGATCTCAGTGAGGGTGAGATTGATTCCCAGGGTTTCTTCCCAGTCACAAGTCTGGCGGCCGTGTTCTGAACGACTTGCAGACGAGCGATTTGGTACTTGGGGATTCCAAGGTAAAGGGCATTTGCATAGTCCAGTCTGGAGTTTACAATAGCTCCTACCACGAACGCAATGTCTTTCTTGGGAATAAAAGGAGTAAGTCTGCGTAGTAGGCGCAGCAGATGGTGAGATCCGCTGACTACTGACCCTATTTGTGCGTCCATAGTCATGTAGGAGTCAAAGATGACCCCGAGACTTTTGACTTTGGCGCTAGGGGTGATGATTTTACCCAGAATGGGCGGGGGTGCCCAAGTTGTTGCAGATTGATTCTTACGCTTGGCGTGAAACAGGAGTTCTGTTTTCGCTCCGTTGAGTTTAAGATAACTCTTTGTCATCCAGTTCTCTATCATAGAGAGGCATGTCTCTAGATGGAGGTGGTGATCCTTTTTATTGCAAATGCGGAAATACAGTTGCGTGTCGTCTGCATATGAGTGATAAAGCAGTTTTTGACTGCTGATGATTTCAAAAAGAGGACGAAGATAGATGTTGAATAGTATCAGTGACAGGGGGGAGCCTTGAGGGACTCCGCACGATAATGTGCGTTTCTCAGAAGTGAAAGCGCCCAACTTCACTATTTGCGAATGGCTACTTCAGCTAGCCGAGTCACTAACAGCTTGTGGTCTACAGTGTCGAAGGCTGCGCTTAGGTCCAACAGAACCAGAAGACAAGATTCTCCTTCGTCTGCGGCCTCAAGAGCGTCGTCCCATATTTTGAGCAATGCTGTTTCTGTCCCATGTCCAGGGCGGAAGCCTGATTGAAATGGATCAAGTAGGTTGTGGGTATCTAGATGCTGTTGCAGCTGTTGTACCACTACTTTCTCCATTACCTTAGAGAGAGTGTTTAGGCCTGTTATGGGACGGCGTTGGAGTGGGTCCTTGGGGTCCAAGGTGGGTTTCTTCAAGATGGGTCGAATTATGCCCTCTTTCAATTATGCCCTCCCTGAAAGATTGGTTAATAAACTGCGTGATAGGAGGTGCCAGGATGTCGGCGCATTCCTTCAGCAGTTTAGTTGGGATGATATCATTCGGCGCTGTGCTATTACGCAAAGTACCAATGATAATTTTTGTGGCCTGGATGGAGATTGGTTCCAGTGTGAACTTACCTGATTCTGGTGAATTACTGCAGGTGTTGTATAAATAAGTATGGGGGAGGCTGCGGGGGGTATTGCTTTGCTGAATGCTTTGCCGGATTCCTTCGATTTTATTAATGAAGTAATCCGATAATTCATCACAAAATTCTTGGGTATCCAAGTTATGGGCTTCAAGACATCCTGGATTCATGGTCTGAGTGACCAGTTTGAAAAGTTTGCGGGGGAGATTCAGGGCGCTGTTGATCGCCTCAGAAAAATAATTTTTCTTGGCTTTGAAGATTTCTTTGTGGTATTTTCTTGTTGTTACCTTGTAGATGGAGAGGTTCTCATCTGAAGAGCTTCTTTTCCAAGCGGCTTCCGCTCTTCTGCGCTCTTGCTTCAACAACGCCAGTTGGTTGTTGAACCAACTGGAGTTATTTTTCCGGATGCAGGTTTTATGCTTTGGTGCTATTAAGTCAGCTGACTGTAATAGGGCTGCGTTTATGGCATCCAGTGTTTCTTCAGCCGTTTGGTGCGGTTGAATTGTTTTTATTTTTTGCCTTAACGTAGTTTTGAAGAGTTCCGAGTGGAGCTTCATCTGACATCTAGTCCAGTGTGTTGTCACTGGCTTTGATGTTTTGGTTAAGGGGGGGGCTTTTGGAAATAATGAATTTGATTGCATGGTGATCTGTCCATGGCAACAAATCATTTTTCAAAATTTTTATTTCCAGATTTTGTCTGAAAATAAGATCGAGCGTATGACCTGAAGCATGTGTGGGCCCACATACTAGTTGGTGAAGCCCTAATCCTTCCAGGTGGTCAATACAGGCGTCAGCAACGGGGTCTTGTGAGGAGTTGGCCCAGAGGTTGAAGTCCCCGAGTAGCAAAAGGTTTTTGCTGTTGAGGGTATAAGTAGAGATGAAGTCCGTCAATGATAGTAAAAGCTGCGATTTTGGCCCGGGTGGCCTGTAGCAGAGTAGAATCTGGACGGTCTCCTGGGAGTTTGATTGTAGTTGCAGAGTAAGGGTTTACATGAATGGAAGAGGGTTTTGAAGGACTGGTTTAGTGATCGCAAGATGAGTCTTATGGACCACCGCCAGGCCCCCTCCTCTTTGCCCTATTCTGTTTTCAGTTATAATACGGTCGTTTTCTGGCACCAGTTCGCCTAGAATGGTGTTACAGTCGGCTGTGAGCCAGCTCTCTGTAATAAAGAGGCAATCTAAATCGTATTGTAGAATGAAATCATAGATTTCTAGTCGGTGTTTTACTGCCGATCTTGTGTTGATCAAAGAACATGATATGTGCTTAAGCTGGGGTAAATGGCTGAGATTTTTGATAGTCGATCGTCGATCAATTCTCAAGAGTCGCTCAATTCTTAGGGCTTTTTTGGTGATGGCAGGTAATGTTGCGGAAAATCTCCTCAGACCCCAAATGGTTTCTGCGGAATATTGCACATTAACCATAGTTGCCAAGCACCAGGGGGGGATGGGGGGGGGGGATTTTCAAGGTTTAACTGAACCCTCTTATCCTGGCTTGGTCCAGAGGAAGGCAAAAAACCCTGGCCCAGCTACGCCAATATGCTATGACAGGGAAAAAAATTTGTTTCTGACCCCTTAAGAGGCGATCGGAAAAAACCCTGGATCAAGTTCTAATGGTATTGAGAGGGGGAGAGAGAGGGCTGGGTGTATCAAGATGGTCACCGATCTGGCAACAGAATCCAGGCTGGAGGCTACCAGATTAAACAAATTGTTGCTGTTGGGGAGGATTGAATAGCCCGGGGACAAAGGTGCTCATTCAGGGGTAGGGGGGGCTTTTCTGGGCCCCTTTTGGCAGTTTATGAGAGTTACTGGGGGGGAACGGTGCGCCGCTAGGCAGCGGATGAAGCCGCAGACTTCCCTAGATCGCGGCTCCCACGATTCGTTCCAGGCCGGCGCAGATGTCAGAAAAAACGCCCGAAAGGCGGATTTTAAGACAGGAGAGTGGCAGGAGGGGAGCCCTAAGTAGGGGTGGTGGTGTAGGGGTAATAGGAGAGGGGGTATGGAGTCTGTCCGGGCGAAAAGATCCACGGCTTATCCTTTAAAGGACGGCCGCAATCTACCCCCGGATGGAGGGCAGGAAGATGGGCGGTGATCTGGTAAAGCCCCAGGGCTTACCTGTGAGGATAGGGGCCTGTGAGGGGGGCAGGAGATGGTCTGCTGGAGGCCGAGGGGAGAAAGGCAGATGGTTGGATCCTGAAATCGGTGGTGTAATGCTTGCCACTGAGGGCTGGGAGGAGTGCACCTGTCTGTAGCCTGCCTGCCTGTCTGGCTAGTCCCTAGTGGAGCAGACTCGTCGGAAGCGTCCTACTCCACCTAGCAGCTGCACTGACTGACTGCTGGCGGGGACTCTTTCTGTGCTGCCCCCTGCAAAGTGCTGCCCTAGACCTGGACCTTGTTGGCCTAGACTGGGATACAATGTTGAAACACCTGGGACAGTTTGGAGAAATGAGGATTACCAAAATGCCCATTACATGGATCCTGCATGAGACATTCATTCATTCATTGTATGGACAGCATTACACATACATGCCACAAAGGCCCAGTTATAAATAAACATATTTTTTAATCCATCTTCCAGTGTTTTATACTCAATGCACACAACGTCATTAAAGGTGAGCAGTGAGGTGCTGGTGAGACAGTCTTTACTAGTGATGATGTGTATTTTTTCTAGAGCAGTGTTAATGGATGAAATAGTAATGATTGCTGGCTCATATACACAAGAAAAAAACATCTGAGTGACTGGCTTCTGACAGAAAGAGGTGCCCCTGCCAAAAAAAACTTTTTAGGTGAAAACATTATTGCTGTCTAATGCCGCTTTTAAAATGTCAATGCAATAATATGCTGTATTTATATGAACAGGTACAATGCCAGTCCTAATTGGACATCTAGTAGGCTGTGGCAAAGTGAGCAGAGATCCTAAGATGATCAGGGGGGACTGAGTGACTGCTTTGGTGTCTTTCATGCATAGTGAATAATGGATTGAAATGTGCTGCTGAAGAGTGTGATGACTTTGTCTTGTACAAAATGCGCACAGGGACACTTTTGGGTCAAGTTGACTGGTAGGCTTCAACGATCAAACGTGTCACACCTGTCTCGGCCACTAGGGCAGGTGTTCTAGGTCAGCTCTCGCTGTGGTTATCAATCGCTGACAGTTGACAGTTTAATTTTACACCACAAGCACCTCATTACTTGTGTAGGCATTTGAAGAACATGTGGGCACTGGATTGGATCAGTGATCAATGACAAAGGTTGCACAGGGTGCAAATGGTAGCAGCAAAAGTGAAGGTCTCCTTGCATGAGTTGGCAGTGGTCGGAATACATGACAGGGGGAGTTTAACTGACAAACAGTCTGTCACTTCTTAAAGAATGGGTGCTTGCAAGGGAACTGGCTCTACACTATAAAATTCAGCTAAACATTAAAAAATGTCTTGTTCTGAAAATGCTCTAAAGCATGTAAATGAGTTGTAAATCTATATAAATTGATACTCCTCGTGAATCTGTGTGCTGCAAAATGGAATTATATAGATGTACGTTAATATTTTATTACTGGCAACTGCTCACGAAAAGACTGAGATGCGCAGCGCCTGTGTTATTAAATCATTGTTATAACTATATTATATCACATTCGTGCAGTCTTACAACTGATGCATACTTTACTGTGGTGGGTTTAATTTTTACATGATCTGACTAGTAATTTAGGTCACCAGTGACAATATCTGTAAGAGAAGGTGATAGAGAGTAAGGTGATTGATTACAGGTCAGTCTAACTATAACAGATATTTTAGCTTTGGGAGATGCTGGCAAGATGAATTACCCACTAGCTTTTTATCGTCCTCTGGGACACCAGCTGCTTGATCTCTGTACCTGAACTTCCAAGTCCACCCACTTATCATGGCAATAATATGATGCTGATGCTTTGCATGTTAAAATTTCCCATTATTTTAAATGATGGAGAATAGAGCAGGAGGAGTGAGTTCACACATGCACAGGGTAATGTTGGGCAGGCACTGGGCAACGTTGCCCCAACCAAAGAACAAAGAAATTGATCTTATGTCCTATGGCTTCAGTTTACACCAATGTGCAGCATCGATGGGCCTGTGTATTTTTATGCGGCACATTCCAATGCACTGTAAAACACGGCAATGTGCTGCTGCACATAGATTTACAAAAGCAAGCACTAAAATGCAATTAACAACACATTGCAGCACACACAGCAGCTTGCGCTCACATCGCATTCCAACGTACACACACAGAAATGTGCGCTGTGAATGAACCCTTAGGCCTCATGCACACAGGGTGTTAAAAAGAATAAGCTGCAAAGCCAGTACTGAGGCCAGGAAAAAGCTGCATAAAAAAAACTTGCTTTTAGAAGCGTTTTTCATTGGTTTAGGACATTTAGCCACTTTAGCGCTTAGCAGGTTTTTTTTTTTTTTTGAAGACCATTGCCCTCTTTTATTTCCCATTCCCAAATCACAACAACAGCTTAAAAGTGCCTGACACGTCAGGTGTTTTTACAGCTGTAATGCTGATCTTCTTAATGCGTTTGCCCTGGTTTTTTTTTGCAGCTTAACCACTTCAGCCCCGGACCATATTGCTGTCCAAAGACCAGAGCACTTTTTGAGATTCGGCACTGCGTCGCTTTAACTGACAATTGCGCGGTCGTGCGACGTGGCTCCCAAACAAAATTGGCGTCCTTTTTTTCTCACAAATAGAGCTTTCTTTTGGTGGTATTTGATCATCTCTGCGGTTTTTATTTTTTGCGCTATAAACAAAAACAGAGCGACTATTTTGAAAAAAATGCAATATTTTTTACTTTTTTCTATAATAAATATCCCCAAAAATATATAAAAAAAAAAAAAATTTTCCTCAGTTTAGGCCGATACGTATTCTTTTACATATTTTTCGTAAAAAAAATCGCAATTAGCGTTTATTGATTGGTTTGCGCAAAAGTTATAGCGTTTACAAAATAGGGGGTAGTTTTATGGCATTTTTATTATTATTATTTTTTTACTAGTAATGGCGGCGATCAGCGTTTTTTTTCGGTACTGCGATATTATGGCGGACACTTCGGACACTTTTGACACATTTTTGGGACCATTGGCATTTTTATAGCGATCAATGCTATAAAAATGCATTGGATTACTATAAAAATGCCATTGGCAGTGAAGGGGTTAACACTAGGGGGGCGGGGAAGGGGTTAAGTGTGTTCCTATTTGTGTTCTAACTGTATGGGGGGGTGGACTTACTAGGGGGAATCACTGATCTTCTGTCCATACATTGTATGAACAGAAAATCAGCGTTTCCCCCGCTGACAGGAACGAGCGCTGTGTGTTTTCACACACAGCTCCCGTTCCCCGCTCTGTAACGAGCGATCGCGTGTGCCCGGCGGCGATCGCGCCCGCCGGGCACACGCACGGGACTCGGGGGCGAGCGGGGGGCGCGCGCGCGGGCCGCCGGCGGCGCGCACACGCCCCCTAGTGGCCGCGAAAGGCGCGACGTAGAGCTACGGGCTCTCGCGCACCCGTGCCGACCTGCCGCCGTATAACTGCGGCGGCTGGTCGGCAAGTGGTTAAAAACTCCTATGCCACTAAAAGCTCCTAAAAGCCTATGTGTGCATGGACATGTAGAATAACATGGAGAGGCAATTTTAAGCTGTAAAAAAGAACCCCTGACGCTCCTAAAAGCATCAGGAAAAATGTTCTGTGTGCATGAAGTCTTAAAGAGGTGTTCCAGCCAAATTTGGTGTTTATTAAAAGTCAGCAGCTACAAAAAGTGTTGCTGCTGGCTTTCAATAAACACACACTTACCTGCTCCAGCGTTCCAGCGACGCGCTGGCCGGGGCTCCGCTCCTCTCCCCCCCTCCCCGGCCGGCATCCTCATTGTTACTGTGGGCACCCACCGTGACAGCCTTCTGCTTCACGGCCGGGCACCCACTGCGCATGCGCGAGCCGCACTGCGCATGCGCGTGCGGCTCGCCGCTGATTCGACAGGCGATCGTCTAGGACCTGTGACGTGTCCTAGACGATTGCCTAGGGGAGAGGCTGCAGTAAGGCGATTAAGCTTAATCGCATTACCAGCCCTCCGCGGAAGGAGGAAGTCCTACTCCTCCTGAAGCCCCCACCCCCCCCAAAAAAATGACATGCCAAATATGGCATGTAAGGGGGTGAGGAGTGGAACAAGCGGAAGTTCCAAATTTGGGTGGAACTCCGCTTTAAATGAGAGGGGCAAACAAAAATGTTAGCTTTAATGAAATCCAAAGTTTACACGCTATCTGGATTTATTGAAAGCAACTATTTTGTGAGCCAACAATTAGCTTCTCTGTCAGGATCACTTAGGTGCTCCTGCTCCTGATTCTAATGCCGCGTACACACGATCTTTTTTCGGGTTGTAAAAAACTTAGTTTTTAAAAAAAAGAATTTTAAATTATCGTGTGTGGGCTTCAGAGAATTTTTTAGGTTCTGAAAAATGACAAAAAAAAATTGAACATGCTCTATTTTTTAACGACGTTTTAAACAATGTCGTTTTTCGGGTTGTAAAAAATGATCGTGTGTGGGCTTTAACGACGTGAAAAACCCGCACATGCTCAGAAGCAAGTTGTGAGGCGGGAGCGTTCGTTCTGGGAAAACTACCGTTTGTAATGGAGTAAGCATATTCATCACGCTGTAACAGACAGAAAAGCGCGAATCATCTTTTACAAACACAAAATCAGCAAAAGCAGCCCCAAGGGTGGCGTCATCCACATGGAACTTACCCTTTAAAATGCCCCCGTACGTGTTGTACATCACCGCGCTTTGCTAGAGCATTTTTTTTTTCACGATCGTGTGTGGGCACCGTCATTTTAACGATGAAGTTGGAGAAAACGTTGTTTTTTGAGAGGCTGAAAAACTATGTTATTTACAAGCCGAAATATGATAGTGTGTATGCGGCATAACATCCGTGTTTTGGCTATTGCATTCTCCCTGTCTGTGTCCTCCTGCAAGGTGATTGATGTGGTCCTGTTATAAGCAAGCCAAACGCTCAGTCCCTTGCTTGTGATAAAGACAGTGATACCTACGTTGTTCCTGATCGAGCTCCCTTTCTGTCTGCCCTGCTTTACTAGTTTGGATTTCCCTGTGTATGACTTCGTAGTGGATTATTGGACTATGCTTTGATGCTACTGATTTCTACCAAATGTACTGTATTGGTTGTAAGGAATTTTACTTAACCATCAAATGCCTGCAATTTTGATGTAAACAAGAAAGAGAGAAAATAATGATTTTGGAGGAAGCACCAGACATAACAATACATAACTGGATCCTAGTAGACATCTGCCTAAATACAGTTATAAATGTAATAAAGTAATAAATGTTACTGGATCCTGCAGACAGACAGAATAACCAGTCCACACACAAGAAAAAGAAAGGAAATGTGTAGTTTGCATTCAGCCAGATTCTGATATGAGGAAAAAAAATGTGGGATAGTAGACATTCTAAGTGAACTGGAATTAATGCATGAGTTCTGTTGCTAAATGATGGGTATATCCTCCTGTCGTTAAAATAGTTTTTTTTTAAAGCAGTAGTAAACCCTCCTGTACTAGCATAACAATTTACATATTCTTAAAGACCTTATAGTTCTACATCAAATAATTGCTATATGATTAATCACATTACTAGTCTTACTGTATTAATTGTTGATTTTGTAAAGTGTAATTCCTGTAGTAAGCCCGCGTCATCTCTGTTGTGGTCTTCTGCGTCTTATACAATGAGAATTTCCACCCACAGTTCCTTCCTTTCTCTGTAAGCCCGCACGTGCGCACTGCGGTCACAATATTCAAGCCTCTTCTTCGTTTCCGGTTACTATGGAAACGGAGAAAAGATATTCACAGTTTACACAAGGAAGCTATTATCATAGGTTCTGGAGCATGATGCAGAAGCGAGGACTTTACTTTATTCACATTAATTGCCTGATCTAATAATTTTCGCGCCTTCTGTTTCTCTTGTACTGACGGTTAGGTCACGTGCTAACCATCATGCTCTAGGTGAGAAATGTGGCTGAAGCATCGCAGGATGTCGGGGGCTGACGTCTACATGAGGAAATGACGCAGCCCGACATTAACAAATCATTTTTTCGGCAGAGGCTCTGCTTGCCGGATTGAATGGGGATCCGGCGCATTCGCAGTACACATCCCCATTCGTGAATGCAGCAAAAACTTCAGAAGTAAACAGGTAAAAAAAAAATGGTGCAAATGATTTAAAAAAACAGAATACAAACAAGGTAAGTCAGTAATAGATAAAAACACAACACCTACAGGCAATACTAGTGGTGGGTAATGCAATTTCCTCTGCTTAACAAAACTATTACACTTTGGGCCCTCTTTAAATTTGTCCATGGAACAACATTTTTGGCATCTTTGTTGTAAAGCCCCGTACACACGATCGTAATTTCCGATGGAAAAAGTCAGACGGACTTTTTCCATCGTAAATTCCGACCGTGTGTTTGCCCCATCAGAGTAATTCCATCAGAAATTCTGATGAATTCCATCTGAGTTTAGATCAAGAACATGTTCTCTTTTACTCCGATGGAGATCCGTCGGAATTCCGATGTGATTTTGGTTGGACAAAGGTCCGATCATGTGTATGGGGCTTTACAGTTGCATGGTACTTTCAGAGCTAAACCCACTTACAGCCAGGATTCACTCACGCATTATACCACAAGGCAGACAAAGTTGTGGATTTGTGGTGATAAGATGTTCTAGAGCAAAGTGACTCACTGCTGTCTATGTAGGCAAGAATTTGAAACCCCATATCTCAATTGTAGCATGGTCTATAGCAGGGATCCTCAAACTACGGCCCTCCAGCTGTTGCGGAACTACACATCCCATGAGGCATTGTAAAACTCTGACATTCACAGACATGACTAGGCATGATGGGAATTGTAGTTCCTGAACAACTGGAGGGCCGTAGTTTGAAGACCCATGGTCTATAGTGATATATGTGGTGTGCAGGTTTAATAAACCTCACTGCAGCCCTGATATGTGAATGAACCTTTACAGTCTGTGGTTTCTCATCTGACCACTGACGATCTGAATTGTGTGTGTAAGTTTTGGACAAAAATTACCTCTCAAGAATCTCATCATTCTAGAAACTGTCATACGCTATATGGGTAACTTTAGAAGGTCACTACTCTCAAGACTAAAAAAAATGTTAGTTCTGAGCAGAAGCTGATTAGCTAAATTGCTCACAGGCTTCATCTATGTCTTAGGACTCCAGCAGTAATATCTCTCATCTCCAGTTCCTGCTATCGTATAGTCTTATTATTTCTAATATATTCTGCATCGTGAAACACTATATTGTCAAATGTTTTGAGACACCTGCCTTTACACGCACATGAACTTTAATAGTATCCCAGTCTAATGCCGCGTACACACGATCATTTTTTGTGATGAAAAAAAACGACGTTTTCTGTGAAGTAAAAAACGACGTTTTTGAAACGTCACTTTCAAAGACAATTTTGCATACACACCATCGCTTTTTCACAAAAAGCGAGGTTACGTTCACCACTCTTTTCCATTGAAGCTCGCTTCATAACTAGCTTCTGGGCATGCGCGAGTTGAAAAACGTCGTTTTAAACTACGTTTTTGCTACACACGGTGACTTTTTGTGAAACAAAAAACGACGTTTTGAAAAACGACACAAAAAATTCAAGCATGTTGGAATTTTTTTTTGGTCGTTTTTTTTAAGACAAAAAACAACGTTTTGCCCACACACGATCAATTTAAATGACGTTTTAAAAAACAACGTTTTTTTTCATCGCAAAAAACGACCGTGTGTACGCGGCATTAGTCTGTAGGGTTCAATATTGAGTTGGCTGAACCTTGGTAGCTATAACAGCTTCAACTCTTCTAGGAAGGCTGTCCACAAGGTTTAGGAGTGTGCCCTTTGGGAATGTTTGACCATTCTTCCAGAAGCGCATTTGTGAGGTCAGTGAAGTTCCTCCACATACAATATAGTGTATGTAAAATCAAACACAATGGAAGAAATTTACCAAAGCTGGTCCACAGAATCTGGTGCAACTGTGCATAGTAACCAATCAGCTTCCAGGTTTTATTGTCAAAGCTTAATTGATCAAGCGGAAGTTAAAAGCTGATTGGTTATTATGTACAGCTGCATGAGATTCTTGGTGCACCAGTTTTACTAAATCACCCCCAATGAGTTAGACTCATTAAGATTATTTGATCGGAAAACTTATGCCCTGTACACACGATCGGTCCATCCGATGAAACCGGTCTGATGGATTTTTCCATCAGTTATCTGATGAAGCCGACTGATGATCAGTCGTGCCTACACACCATCAGTTAAAAAAAGGATTGTGTCAGAACGCGGTGACGTAAAACACAACGACGTGCTGAATAAAATGAAGTTCAATGCTTCCAAGCATGCGTCGACTTAATTCTGAGCATGCGTGGATTTTTAACCGATGGACGTGCCTACAGACGATCGTTTTTTTATCCATCGGATAATTTTAAAACAAGTTCCTAATTTTTTAACCGATGGATAAATAACCGATGGGGCCCACACACGAACGGTCCATCAGACCGTTTTCATAAGACAAACCGATCGTATGTACGCGGCATTAGGTATTCAAGTGCACAAATCTCACTCCAAAAATAGTTGGATGGGCAAACAGGTTAACTTCCCTCATTTTCTCCAACTTGGCAACTTTCATTGCTATTTTTGGCTTTCAGGATTAAGAGAAGGTACGCTCTATTACAAAGAGCTATAAATTCTTCTCATTGGACAGTGCCGGGGCTTTGTGATTAGCTAAAAGATTAAGTCACATGTTTCTACAGCCATACAGGGAAGTATCAGGTAGGAGGTAGGATGAAAAAGTAAGTATGTGCTGTTGGGGATGGGAAAAGGGAAACCTGTTGCTTTAACCCTAAACAGTACCTACATTTAATTTTTTTTTAGCATATATAATCCCCAGAAATCTATAGCAATTCTTATTTAGATGTCAGCATTCATCTGTGTTGAACAGCCAGAATAATAAAATATATGCCTTGTTGCTATGCCTAGGTTGCTATGAGTTACTCTTCTTTACACAGGGTTCTTCATGTCTGATGCAATGAGTAGTAAGTGTTCTATGTTCTTGTTCTCTTTTAGTTGACATGCAATAAAGTGTGTAATAAATGGGAGCATTTGAAATACAATTAGGAGCTTGTATGTGGTGGGAGAAAAGAGCCATGTGCCCTCAGTAGATGGATGAAGTACATAGTAGTTTTGAGGTTATTTGGAGAAGGAAGAAAAACTGCCCACATATAATGATGAGGAGAGAGAGGCTGCTGGCTTAAACCTGTGTCTATTGATTGGTAAAGAAAAGAACCTTTGTTTAACCTGGGAGGGAGCTGAAATAAGATAGGAGAGATTTGTAGTTAAGGAAGTCATCTACAGGATGAGATTTCCTCTACAGCGAGACATTTCTGTAGCTACATCTTAAACAAAGTGTGTCATCCTGATTTTTCTCTCTTCCCACACAGTTGTTAAAAGTAGATTTGATAGTATTGCCAAAGAAACTAATTGTCAGGCAGATTCATTTAACGTACAGTATATGACTGTACAACAAATATGTGCACATCTAAAAAAAAATAAACAATAGAACATATTAAGTTCAGGGCAATACTGAAAATTGCATAGTAATACATAATACTGTGTATATATATATATATATATACTGTATATAATATATACAAAAAAAACAGAAATTGCAGGTTGCAGCACTCCGATATATACTAATGATATATCATCAGCACTACAGCATATTTGAAACTCCACCGAATAGCAAGGCAGGAGTAGTTAGAAGACAACAGCTTCAGGCTTGCTTCAGCCCTTTCTCAAGTCTGACCGACATCTAGTGTTAAAGCAGAGTTCCACCCAAAAGTGGGAGTTCCACTTTAAGGACTCCTCACCCCCTTGCATGCCACATTTGGCATGTCTTTTTTTTTAGAGGGGTTTTGACAGGTACCCACTTCTGTGAGGCGGCGTACACACGAGGGGATATGTCCGCTGAAAACGGTCCGATGGACCGTTTCAGCAGACATCTCCGCTCGTGTGTATGGGCTAGCGGACAGATTTCCCCACCCGACAGATTTCAAAGCAAGCTTTGAAATCTATCCGGTGGAATCTGTCCGCCCGACATGTCTGCTGGTTAGTACACTTACCAGCAGACATGTCGGCCCCCACCGCCGCCGCGCCGCTGCCGAATGGATTCGGCGCATGCGCGGAAGTGTTTTACTTCCTGGTGCGGTGACGTGGCGGTGACGCGGCGGCGTCAACGTCACCGCCGCGTCACCGCGCCGTCCGGTGGCGGGGAATTTGATCCGATGGTGTGTACACGCCATCGGATCAAACTCCCGATCGGACATATCCGATGGAAATGGTCCGCGGACCGTTTTCATCGGATATGTCCGATCGTCTGTACGCCGCCTGAAAAGAAAATCGCACCTTCTATGACCGGGTTAAATGCCCATCAATACAATAAATGAGCAGCAGGTCAGTGATGAGGTCTTCCATCAGTTCTTCAGTCCTGAAAGGAAATGCAAACAAGATCTGAATCCTAGAGGGCTAAACTCTCCTAGTCATAGTCCTGCTTGCAGGGGATTACAGAAGGCCAATATAAACATAAATGTATGTCATTTTGCTATTTGTTTTTAAAATTACATTTAATGATTTTTTTTAATGACTACATATCTAGGTTAAATTGTGTTTTTTTTTCTGTCTGTGGTTTAGCTTTAGCTTGTGGCTAATTACATAAAATTCATAATCACTTTAGTGTATTGCCAACAGATGACTGTGAGAAACTCCAGAAAAAAAAAAACTAAAAGACAATAGTAAGTTTGGGCCAGCACTAATCTGCAGTTTTCAGCTAGCTATGGACGCTATTAAAGTTTTTATTATGGCTTAGCTACGACAAAATATAAAGCAGCAACTACTTTAGAAATTGAAAAGGGCTCTGTTAATAAAAAAAAAAAAAAAAAAAAAAAGCAGAATTATTGTCTAGAGAGACCAATCAGATATTCTCATTTATTTTCTTAGAGTGAAAGATAAAACTTGATTGATCACTGTGGCCAACAGCTCCACTTGTGTTCCCATTTTCCTTACTCAGTCTAGGCCTGATTGATTTCTCTGGTTTATCGACAGAACTATTAACTGTGTAGTATACTCTATGTTGTATTAGTAGGTGCTAATATTGGTAGCTATTTGAGGACCATAAGTAACTAATTTTATGAGATGCCATTTTTCTCTGTCAAAGTAAAACCATTTTGTTTTTGCAAAATAATTCAGCTTTTCAGAGTTGATCACATAATAATTTGCAGGCAGGGTTTAAAAGCCCTGTTTGTTTGCTACCAGATTTGGGGTGGGCATACAACACTTCTGGATATTAGGATCACCTAAAAAGCAATTGGTTTAGATGTAAAATGTGCATCATATAAAGAGGTCTATCCCATTACTGTAAATTAAAGCCTTTTTGGGGTTGCATGACCTTTAGCAAATCACTTGGCCTATGGCCTTGCTTATAGAAAAGAAACAAGTCTTTGTTTTGTAGGGGTATATTATTATTACAAAATGTCAGCAATATAACCTAGTAATTATCATGCAATATATTAAAAACGTTATCAAATTTTTCTACATATCCATCCATGAAGGAAAAATTTGTGAACTTTTAAGCTGTAGAAGTAAGTAGCTAAATGTCAAATTGATGAACAATTAATTCTTATTTTCTTTCCTGACACTACCAATAGTGAATGTCACTTTTGGATGTGGACACAGGAGGATTAGATTACAAATAATCCACTCAGTTTGTAAATGACTTTCAGATGTTAATTGTTTTTGGTTACTAGTGACCTGAGACAGACTTGAACCTGTGACCTCAAGGTGAAAGGTTTTGTGTCTTGGTGCCAGTGGACTGAGCCATCAAGACTCCAGCTATTACATGTTGTAATTATAGAGCATACACAATTCTTGTGCAGGCCAGTTGGCTAAACATGTGAATAGTTTTAGCCACAGTAACTGTTAAATCTGCATTGAGCAATGACAGTTACCTTTGCAGAGGGTGCTGTTGCCAGTTTCATTTGCTTTGGATGCCCACTCATAACAATGTAGTCTAAATATTATGCATTTTGTTTTTAGTATGGCATTTTTATGGCATCTGTATTGTAATACACTCAGTATACATACTGTATGTTTGCACATTTCCCTCCTTTGTGAAAACCACTGAATGTATACAATGAATCAGATGTATAATATTGTCAAGGTAAGAATGCTCATTGTCTACTTGTTCGTTTTGGCCTCTGTTAATGATTTGTCTCTGCATCCTGAAGTTTTGCTATGCACTAAGTACTGATTATTATATGGTAGAAAGAGTTTACTATAGTATATTGTTTTTGCTTGCTTATCTTTCGAATGCTGTTCGATATTATGTCCAGAGTAATAAATATTTTCTTGTTCAAAAAATGTTGTAAGTAATTTTAAGTACAAACAATGGGGTTATTAAGATCCCCACAAAATAATATAGTTTAACCAGATCTCCATTCAGGGAGCATGAGAAAGATAATTCCTGAACAATATAATATCTGGCTAGCAATAGACCATTTTCTACTATAGTTGAGGAGGGGTGAGCTATTACCATATTAACTTGATGCAAATGATAAAAAAAGGGATGAAGGCCTTAGATAATAAAACAAATCAAGTATAGCAAAAGTGGGGGTGAAAGAAGGGAAAGACGGAAGGACCCAGAAGAGGAGAGGGGTTAAGGGCATACTAGGGGAAATACAGGCCGTGGTTTTCGGTTCTCGTGACCACTCAAGATGCTACCTCAAGGGATCAGAGTTCACCAAGGGACGGCAAACCTTCATACTTTTACTTATTCTATTCTGTAGGGTAGATTTAACATTGGTGTGAACCATAGCTTGTGTTTTTATAGTCTTAGTGGCTAGGAGACAAAACAAAGGCACATTCTAGGCTCTCAGAGTCATAAATGTTTTAATCTTTGCTTATGACTTCTAGATGCTATCAGAAGCAAATAAATAGCCACTTACCAATGGCAATTTGTATATATACGTTGCGGTTTGCAAGTGGTTTACCAGGCTTATAGCCAAAGCTATCACCAATAACCCCGGTATTTGTTTTTTCAGACGGTGGCTGGCTTTTTCATTAAACGGTCAGGCGGGATGTTAAGTGGCGGGATGTTATGTTCCCCCGCCACTTGCTGGTGTTTCTCAGACGTTTTTACTGGTGTGCTTGAGAATGGATCCGACGGTGCGGCTGCCTGGTCGCAAAGGCGATAAAAGACTAGATCATCTTTGATCACCTCTAGGGCCTTGGAAGACTGGAGCGATGTCCAGGGTGGAAGTAAACATTTTTTTTTTAAACGCAAAAGTTTACAAAAAGTATTGATCTTTTTCTTTAAAAGATAAAGAAGAGATTTGGGATCAAGATCTCTCCATAAAGAGGACCTGTCTTCCTTATTTCTATTACAAGGGATGTCTACAAAAAGAAAATGTAAGTGACAGTGTAAAAAAAATAATACAATGAGAGCAATAATTATAGAGCTAGACCACCTCTCTATCTCTAAGGCCTCGTACACACACGAGGGGATATGTCCGCTGAAAACGGTCCGATGGACCGCTTCAGCAGACATCTCCGCTCGTGTGTATGGGCTAGCGGACAGATTTGTCCACCCGACAGATTTCAAAGCATGCTTTGAAATCTATCGGGTGGGAATGTGTCCGCCCGACATGTCTGCTGGTTAGTACACTTACCAGCAGACATGTCGTCCTGCACCGCCGCCGCGCCGCCGCCGAATGGATTTGGCGCATGCACGGAAGTGTTTTACTTCCTGGTGCGTGACGTAGCGGTGACGTGGCGGCGTCAACGTCACCGCCGCGTCACCGACACGTCACCGCGCCGTCCGCCGGCGGGGAATTTGATCCGATGGTGTGTACACACCATCGGATCAAACTCCAGATCGGACATATCCGATGGAAATGGTCCGCGGACCGTTTTCATCGGATATGTCCGATCGTGTGTACGAGGCCTAAAACGGTAACCAGTAAACATTTTTAAAGCATCGCCTATGGATATTTTTAAGTACTGTAGCTTGTCGCCATTCCACTAGTGTGCACAATTTTAAAGCATGAGGCCTTGTACACACGATCGGACATATCCGATGAAAACGGTCCGCGGACCGTTTCCATCGGATATGTCCGATCTGGAGTTTGGTCCGATGGCGTGTACACACCATCGGATCAAATTCCCCGCCGGCGGACGGCGCGGTGACGTGGGGGTGACGTTGACGCCGCCACGTCACCGCACCAGGAAGTAAAACACTTCCGCGCATGCGCCGAATCCATTCGGCGGCGGCGCGGCGGCGGCGCGGCGGCGGTGCAGGACGACATGTCTGCTGGTAAGTGTACTAACCAGCAGACATGTCGGGCGGACACATTCCCACCCGATAGATTTCAAAGCATGCTTTGAAATCTGTCGGGTGGACAAATCTGTCCGCTAGCCCATACACACGATCGGAGATGTCTGCTGAAACGGTCCATCGGACCGTTTTCAGCGGACATATCCGCTCATGTGTACGAGGCCTGACATGTAAGGTATCTATTTACTCTGCGTAATTACATTTAATTAAGGTCTATTTTTTCCAAAATTCAGCAAATACCATGTGACATAAAAACATGAAACGATCATCATTTTATTTCCTAGTGTGTCCGCTAAAATATTTATAATGTTTGGGGGTTTTACGTAATTTTCGAGCAAAAAATACTAATTTAAACTTGTAACAAAAAGTGCCAGAAAAGTGTATTTTTTTAAAATGAAAACACAAGTTGAAAGAGTCTTTAAGCAGACTGTAGAGATCCATTACAATTGTACAGTTGTGCAACAATCTGACCATATATAGGCAGAAAACAATGCACTGTATTAGCTGTCAACACTTGGACGTATTCATAAAGCTGTGATTGTTACTTTCACAAGACATTCACTGGTAGTGAATAGCCATAAATTGGTGATGGTCACTGCCATTTACAATGCATGCAGCAGGAATATTCACCTGCAATGAATAATTGGTAAACTGCCCATTGGTTTAGTTGATTAGGCACAGATAAGCAAAAGCAGTTGGTAGTAGTTTGTCATTTACTGTACATCCTACACTGCATGTTGTCAAGAGGAGATCTTAAAGAGCCATTGTTACCTTACCCATGTAGAGCCCATTTAAGGTAACAATGGCTTTAAGATCCCCACTTGACAACATACGCTGTAGGATGTGCAAAAGTGCCCCCCAGCCCATTAATACATTGTCAGCAATTACCTGTTACTCCTTCCCAACAAAATCTGACAACTAAACCTGGTGCTTTTGGGTATAGGGGGGCATCTGACCTTCTCCCATGAGACATTGCTGGGGTCAAACAACCAATCAACCAATCAACCAATCAAACAGCATCTATCACAAAGAATTGTAGTGTCAGCTGCTATACAGGAAGCACTGGCAATGTGTCAGTGGGTTGAGAGGGCACCTTAGACCGTCAATTTGCCCTGCATTAAAAAGCCATTGTTACCTTCTCTTTAATATCTCCACTTGGCAACTTGTGCTGTAGTATCCAGATGAAAAAACTATGATTTGCTCTTGTTTTTCTCTTTTCCTGATCAGCAAGGAGTTGTCACTTGGATGGCAAGGTGACAGTGCCTCCTAAAAACTAACTTCTGGAAAAAAAAATCTTAGTTTTGGACAGCATGGAGAAGAACTGATATTTCTATCCATTTTTCTCTCTGCAAGCCCACTGAGGTATTCCTGTTGTTTTGTGACTCTCTAGCAGCAGGAGAAGAAAAAGTGGAGTAGTTGTCACTAGGAACGGGAGGCACAAATAAAAATAAAAGCTGTTTCCCATTTTACAAAAAAAAATGTGTATAAAAAGATTCCCCATCATCTATTTAAAGCAAAATTCAATGATATGGCTGGAACTTTAGGTTCTCCCTATAGTCGGACATACTGTAGGCTTCTAGTTTTAATGTTTAATGTTTATCGCTTGAAAATGAAATGGCAAACAAAAGGCAATTCATTAAATCTTTAAAACAATTTGTCAGACAGTAGGCTATATTAGTTTAAAGGCTCCCCTAAAGGCTCAAATGTAACTAAATACCCTATGCTCCCCCTTTGGAACCCCATCCACCCCCCAGGCTCCCCCAGAAGTATGTTTTGCTTTTTTCCCTTCCTTTTTCTGATGTCCTCTGTCTATTCACATGACTTGCTTAACCCTTTTCTTCCTTGGTATAATACCAGCAGTGGATTGTCCTGGATGTAGCGACATCAGCCTCGCTTTCTGCATTTACATATTGTACTGTAAATTCAGACTATCATAACAGGATGCCCTGCAATCACAATCTTTCCTCAGTGAGTAGTGGCTAAAAAATGGACAGCTGCACTCCAAAAAAACCTTTAGGTTGTCTTTATTGTTAAACGGATGGAAAATGCACTACAAAATACAGCAAAAAAATGGGGATAGCAGCCTACGCGTTTTACACTATGGATCAGTGCTTAGTCATGGCTTTCCTCAGTCTCTTGGGTTGAGTGATGTCAATTGGGTCATCTCGTCTATTAGACTGAGGACATTTTGTAGTGAAGAAGAGGAACTGTGGAGTACAACTCCAGATTAAAGTGAGTATTTTAACCAGAGATGCTGGTTTTGAAAGCTCCAAGAGGACATGAAAACATAGCTTAGAGTTGGACTTTAACATAACTGTCTAATAGCAGGTGTCTGCACATACCTTTCCTGACTCAATAACCTGATAAGAATGGGTAAGATTTACTAAAACTGGTGCACACCAAATCTGATGTAGCTATGCAATGTAACCAATTAGCTTCCAGGTTTTATTGTCAAGACTTAATTGAACAAGCTACAGTTAGAAGCTGATTGGTTACCATGCACAGCGGCGCCAGATTCGGTGTGCACCAATTTAAAAAGAATCTACCCTTTGTGTTAGAACCTTGATGCTCTTTGTTTTAATATTCCTACATAGTGTGCTCTTAGAGACTCTGGTGTGCCCAACCCTTCACACAAGGCAATGCAGGTGGCTTATGAAGAGGTGCATTTCATATTAGGTAGTGCCAGAGCTCTGATTTGGCCTGTAAGTGAGAATTTGCATTTGCAAAATGCCAGGGTTTTAGAGAGAAAGTATCAGCTTTTCAAGGATACATTTGGTTATGTGCTGGAAGATTGAGATTGTCATTAGTCTGATTGTACTTGATTGTGGTTTACCTTATTCAAACAATATAGAGCTTGTACAGTCAGAACAATCTATTTAATTCATGGTAACAATTGTGTACAGAGGCATATAATTGAAATGCATCAGTATCTTTTGTTACACTCGCCCATCCTGGCATAAATCATAAGTAGGTCCCTTGTAAGGCTTTGTGATGACCATTTGAACCTTCTTGCCTGTTTGGGACTTACTATGTATTTGTCTTTCTCAGTGCATGGAATGCTACATCACAGTAACTAGATTTATAATCTTATACATTTCTGAGCTTTCGGTCCTCGTGTTTCAAAATTAAATAACTACAGTTAACATTATTAAGTCTAGAGCTGAATTTGATCAAGTATAAAGAAAGTGTTTATGACAACCTTAGTAAATGTTTAAATACTTTAGTTGGATTTGTAAGAAGTGAATTCTATTAAGAAAAATCAACATTGGACATATAGGTTCCAGAGGGACATTAGTGAATGTTATAGCATATATTTATTAAAGCTGCAATGAGTTCACAAAAGATTTTCCTTTTAATGGACAGAAAGTGTTTTATATAGCTCAGTCAGTTTAACAAAAATGGGTAAAAGGGTTTCTAGCATTTACATCTTGTAAGTAAAAAATTCTAATTTCCAAGCGACTTTGTCATCAGGCAAAATCCCATAAAAGCATTTTGGACTCACATTGGTTGTCATTTTTTTGTACACTAGATTCTTTCTCGTCATCTGTCAAAGTACCTTAAAGTTACCAAGTGCATTGGTATTGCATTCATTCCAGTCCGTGTAATAAATTATTATTGTTCACATCACAGTCAACTCTGGCCTTACCCCAATCATGCTAAGATCAGTGGCAGCTGGTACTCTATGGGGGGTGCTGAAAACAGACGACCGACCCCCGGGTGGTACTCACACAGTCAGGCTCTCAATCGGCGCAGATGCAGAGCACAATGAGATCGCTCTGGGCGGCTATCTCCTGAGTACCGGATCTTCCTGTACATCCATCCCCCCTGCCCGGCCAATACGATCACTTATCCTCTCAGCCAATTGCGCTCCTTCTTTTTTTTTTTTTAAAGTGTATTTTTTGTGCGTGAACTCGAGAGAGAGGAGCCGGACTGCCGGAGTTGGGAGTAGGCAGACCCTCCCCCCGGAGGCAATCGCCATCCTTCTCCATGCCCCCGGTGGCAATGGCGGGTGTGAGGGGGGGCCTCCCACTCACCCCGCCCTACCTTCTCCACTTGGGAGCCCAACTGGGGCCCAACGGGACCCCAACGGGGCCAAGGGACTCCCCCTATGAGGGAGTGAGGGGGCCTAGCCCACCCAGCCAGCCCCGTAGGTCCTTCGCGGGACCACCGCACTTGCACGCACACGGAATTGGTTTAACACGCACTTTGGCCATGCGGTCTCCTAAAATTGCGCTCCTTCTTGATTGGCCAGGGGAAAATGCAAAGAAACAATTGAGAATATTAATTCGCTATTGTCACACGACTGGGTGGGCTTGGGCACAGTGCTTTCCCTCTGAGCCCAGGAACACCATTGGAATCTATTGCATCTGGTGCCCTGCATGTAGATTAGGGGCCAGGTGGATGGATTAGGGGGCGGCACCCCTGAGCCCTGTATGGAGTGGCAACCACTGGCTAAGATCCATTTTACTTATTCTGCCCATTGTCCATAATCAGAGTCCATTTTGCTTTATCTATCCTCTGTCTATTTTTGTAACTTCTCTGTTTCCACCATCCATTATAATTTACTTTCTGCCTCTTTTACTCTTCCTAAAATCTGATCAACTCATGCTTTAAATCATCTCCTTTTCCTTCTCAATTAGCTTCTTTTCTATCTCTACCAATGTTTTAAGTCAGTGGTTGCTCCTCTCTCCAATCTGCTCCCTGCTGTGATCAGCTTTTCCTCTTTCTCTTTTATGCCTCTCTGGTCCCGGATTTGGCACTTCTCACAAAGTTCTTTAGGCGGCTCTCTTACTGCTTTCTATGCACCCCCAACTTTATAATCAGATTATACTCTTAAAACTCATGGTAAGCAGGACCAGCAGTTGCCAAAACTTGCGTGGCTCTTTATGTGGAGGTGGGGAGGTTGTGTGAGATGACCCTTCCTAAACAGACTATAGCACTGAACCTGTAGGCTATCAAGGCACTTGAACCTTTGCTAATTGAAAGAGTGGGGTTTCTTGCAATAATGGTATCCTCTCCTGCCAAACGTTGAACACCCCCCCCCCCCCCAAAAAAATAACACCAGCCGCCACTGATTCCTGCTTAGATGCTACATACAGGATGATAACAACAATTAGAACTGCACAGTAGGGTATATACTCACAACCACAAGGGGCTTTCTTTAAATCACCCCATAAACAGTGAAGTCTATACAGCAGACTCTAATTAGAAGCCTGGTTCCCCACATGCAGGCTGTAACCTTTCCATCTTTTGCAGAGTAGAGACACTGGGGTTGATTTACTAAAGGGAAATAGATTGTGCACTTTGCAAAGTTGCAGTTGCTCCAAAGCTTAGTAAATAAGATAAAGCTTCACTTTACAAAGAATTCCCAATAACATGAAAAAAAAAAAAAAAAACAGCATTTTTGCGTGCACATGATTGAATGATGGCTGCTCAGCAATCTATGACACAGTTGTGTATCAAATGAAAAACAGTCAGTATTACAGGAGATCATAGGTGATTGCAGCTCCCCTACACCTTTCCCAAAATAAAATGTTTTTTCTGTCTCTGACTTGTTTCCTGGCTATATTGTTAATCTTAGTTATAGCAGGATTAAACATTTGACAATGACTTTGAGGTAGGGTTCCCCTCTTTTCTCTACCCCTTCAGCTTTTTAAAACTCAGTACTATCTTTATCTCAGTCTCCACTAGTCCCTTGTTGTTCTGCCTATATTGTAAGAAAATATAGAAAAGATGGTTCAAGAGCTTCCTCCAAATCCAAGAAAGTTTTTTTCTTTAAAATATTTTTATTGAGTTTTTAGAAAAAGACACAACATTACATAACAATACATTCAAAAAACACTATATACATGACATTCCTGAAGTACATATATTACAAAATATTCCCAATCCAAAATATACATACAATTCTAGGGTTCTCCCAGCCTTCCACATTTTAAGAAGAAAAAAGGAAAGAGATAAACTACCCCCTTCACCAAATCCCCCCCCCCCCAGGGAAGAGAGAGGGAGAAATTGTATTTTTTTTTTTAATAAAAGATTTAAAATGTTGTATCTGATATACATATGGTGCCTCCCCTCTAGTCTACCCTTTCATATCCCTTCTGCTCCGTCCTCTAACCAACCAAACACAACAACATAACCACGCCCCCCTTTTTAACCGTGAAAATCTTTATTTATTAAGAGAGATAGGTCTAGAGATAGCTACAAAAAGCTGCCACTCTTGTCTCTGTGTACCCTTATCCACCCCTCATTTCTTGCCCAATTCTATCTTTTTGGAACCCCTTCCTTATCTCCTTTAAACTCCACACCATAGTACACTACACTACAAACAATTGATACTCCCCCATGATTAAACAAAAACAAATAAAAAATTGAAAGCGGGATTCCACCCGCAATTTTTTTTTTTTTTTAAAGTCAGCAGCTACTAACAGTGTAGCAGCTGACTTTGAATAAAGACACTTACCTGTCCTACTTGCCCGCGCTGATGGCCCCCCAATGCCGATCCTCGATCCTCGCAGCTCCAGGTGCCGCCATCCAGAGTAAGGGAAACAGGCATGTGCGAGCAGCGCGGCGCTTTGTGACTGGTCCAGGTGCTTTTTGGGATACACACAGTTCCCAGAATGCAGCGCGCACCATTCACAAGAAGACACCGAGTGTAAGAGGAGGAAGAGAATTCACTTCGGAAGATAAGGGGCAGATTCGGGACTTCCGCATAACAACAGCTATTCAGGGTAAGTAAAAAAAAATGTTTTTTCCATCTATTTTTTTTAATTTATTTTTAGATTTTTGGAATAAACATTTTTTCCAGGGTGGAACTCCAATTTAAGCAAGGACTAAATCTAGGGACGAAAAAAACTACATATAACCATCATCCTTATTTCAACTCCATTAAAAAAAAAGAACGTTTTTATTTGAAGAAAAGAGGATATATAAAAAATTATGACGTGTCTGGTGAAGATAATGTAGAAGTAGAAAGGATTTATGAACTGGTTTAGAGTGATGGAAGGAAAAAATCAGACAAGAAGGGTGGTCATACCTCCTAACTTTTTGAGATTTATTAGAAAAGAATGTAGGCATAGGACCTTTATACTATAAAGGTATAAATATACTAGGTAAAATTACAAGTGTTTGTTCTTTACCACTATTCCTTTATATTGGCCTTTGAAATTTACCAATGCAGCAATTTAGAAATTGGATGAAAGGTTTAGCACTAGGAAACACCTTTTAAAAAGTAAAATAATGCATTTTATATACAACTAAGTAGATCAGACCAAAATTAGGGAATAATGAGAAGGAAACAGGGATAAAGGACCAAATCAGGAGTAGTCCCTCAAAATTAGGGATAGTTGGGAGCTATAGGTGGTAAAAAAAATATCAGCAGTATGTTTTTCTGGGTTCATTCACTCTTCTAGGCTCTTACATTCATTGGCCCAGATTCACAGAGCGATTACGCCTGCGCAACTGCTGTTGCGCGTGCGTAAGTCTAAATGTGCGCGTGCGTATAGTTGGACGCGATTCACAAAACAATATACGCCAGAAATCTACGTTTTTTGGTCCGGCGTAATTGAGTTAGACCTTCGCTTGCCTTCGCGCAAAACTGCGCTAGACACACCATTGATTTGCTAGTCAAATATGCTAATGAGGGAGTTACGGGGATTCACAAAAAAACGCAGTTGCTGCGCAGGCTACGCGATGTGCGCAACTGCAAAATGTTCTGTCTAAAGTTAGAGGACCTAAAAGCTGGTCTAAATTTTGAAAAAAAGTCTAATTGTCAGATAAAGCAACACTGTTAGTGAGGAGTTCAGCAGTCACACGTGTTGCCCAACAATCTGTATGCCAACATGCCAGGGGCATCGTCGCGCATAGCTATACTACTGACTTTAGATGAACAAAGAAGGATGAGGGCACGGAGGATGGCACTAAGGAGGGCACGGGAGATGTTTTATTTATTTATTTTTTGGCTTATATAAAATTTACAATTTAATCTAATCTAATACAATATTCTTATCTGATACAAGCCCCTCACTCTTCACTTGATATATCACACACGCATAGACATCTTTGGCATGAGAGATTCTGAGGTGTCTCGCATCTTCAGATTCACCCCTCATGCCATCGTGGAATTACCACAACCTTGCAGGAGGACATCAGCAGCCCAACACATGGCACTACCCATGACACCCATGACAGCTACATATACAATCAGAGCCCCATCCCCACAGATTGCGAACAGAACATGTATGGGGACAGCTGGCTGGTTGGTGAGTGACATGGGAGTCAGGCATGACTATCCCCTCCCGTGATGCACACCTCACAAGTGGCACATGCATGACTAACATCCACCTGTCTTTTCCCTTCAAGGTGACTCTGCATATGAACTGGAACCCCATCTCATGACCCCATCTCATGCCAGCTCACATTATGCATCTTTGCACGTTAAACACACACATTAATCATGGCACAATGAGAATGCATGCATGCACACCACTATGGTCCCTAGCACACACACCCCACATCCTCATCAAATTGGATTGGCACCAGTCCACCATGCAAGACTGGTGAGCAGTAACGCCACGTCAAGGCTCCAATTATGTCACTGTACATTCATACACCATTCACACGGACCTGGGAATCACTTCTCCCTGGTCCTGGGGAACCCTTCTCCACCCAAATTGAGGATGACACCCCTTTTCCAGCAGGAATGTCACCCCCACATTCAAACATCATTCACAACCCAAAAAATGCCAAAAATGTCAGCAAAAAAATAAAAAAAAAAAAAAAAATGCATAGAAAAAAAAAAAGCAGAGAACAAAAATAAACATGCTTTCAAACCAAAAAAAGGGGGGAAAAAAATTAATGCCCTCTGCCTGAGCCACGCCTGGGGCGCCCCCGGCCACGGCCCCGGACCCTCAGGGGAGACGCATGGGGGAGGGGAAAAGCCGGGGAAGGAGGAGCAGCCCCTGAGATCTGCCCACCTGGCGGCCTGCCCTCCAAGGCCACGGCTATTCTGTCCAGGGCAGCACCAAGTGTTGCCGTGTTGCCCTGGATAGCCTGGGTAAGGGCCCTCACATCCTGCCCAACGCCTGCTGCTGTAGTTTGCAGGTCATTTAGGCAGGTTGTGGAGGCCCGGGAGTGGGAGTCCAGGTTACCCAGCCTATCGTTGATGGAGGACAGGCTCTGATCCACCCGCCCCATAGTCTGGCAGAGCTGTCTCAGAAGGCGGGTCTGGGTGGCCAGGTTCCTTCTCAGACTGGCGGGCAGGAGATTGGGCGCCCCCCTGGTGCTCTGGGATGACCTCCTGGCTCTTGCTGATGGTTGTGGCCGGGGAGAAGGGGAGGCCCTTGTGAGGGGAGCCATGTTGGGGGAAGAGGGGGGGGGGCTCACCCTTAGGGAGGGCAGGCTTCTTGCAGCCAGAGGGGAAGAGTCCGCAGAAACCAAACGGCCAGTGCCTGCCATGGACTCCTCCTCCTCATGATTCTCCTCCTCCTCATGATCGTCCTCCGCATGATCCTCCACCTCCTCTTGTTCCTCCTCCGCGGACTCTGGCCTTGTTGGGGGGGCCTCATTAGGCTGCTGTCCTGGCGTTGGAGCGGTCTGGCCAGATGGCCCTGCACCCTCCTGCACAGCTGTGGATGACACAAACCATTCACAGGTTGGAGGATCCACACACTTGCCACATATTCCCTTTCACCCCCTCCCCCACACATGCTACACACTTGAGAGAAATAAATACCTTACCTGGCACCGCGGGGACCGGACTTGTGTCAAAGCCTGGCAGGCCCTCCACTTCATGCCGGTGAAAGGTCAGGGCCACCACACGCTCCGTCGCTGTAAATCTAACCCGGCATGGTGGGCCCCCTCCTGTGCCCCTGGCATGGGCATTTATTGCGGCCAGTTTTTTTTTCACCTCACGCCGGAGGTCATTTATTTTCTTTTCAATCCCAGAGCGGGTCCGTGTCTCCCCCTCCCCCGATGAATTGACCTGCTCCGTGATCATATCCAATATCTCCCTCCTCCTGGCCGGGGTGGTGGTGGCACTCTGCGGGCCGTGGAGAAAACGCCCATAGTCGGTAATGGCCCGGGCAAGAATTCTTTTTTCCCCCACTGTAAAATTCAACTTTCTTTTTCTCTCAGTCATACTTCCAAACAAACTCACTCGCAGTCACCAAAAATCTGTCACAAATACAAGCACAAACAATCAGACAAGAACACACACAAAGAGAAAAAGAACAGGCAAAAATCACACTAGCACTCAGCAAGAAACAGACACAAAAAAATCAGATGAAAAAATAAAGCAAGAAAACAAACGCTCAGAAATCTATCAATCAAACAAACAGTCAAAAAACACTTATCAAAACACACTTTCACAAAACTACCAACAAGCACTAGATCACACAGAACACTAATCTGACAACTACAAAACACACTCTAACGAACAACAGAGCAAAAGCACTTGATTCAATGGGAAGGGACACAAAGGGATGTACTTTTGCAATGGAAGTGCGTTTGTGTGTGTCTATTTATGCTGTCTGCGTAGTTCACAACATTGCCCTAGTCCATGTCCAATTTCACTGATTGCGCCGCTCCCGAGTTGTGAGCATGCGCACAACGGAGCTGACATGGTTTCCTTCACGCGCGCATGCGCGAGTCGGCCGGCCCTTCATTTGCATGGGGTCACGGCTCATTTCAATGTAACACGCCCACGTCCCTCCCAATTTGTATTACTCCTCCTTACACCTCCGGAAAAAACCTTACGCTTGCGCAATCTCTTGCGCAAAAGCTTCGTGAATCGCGGGATTACGCGGCTAGATTACGCAAGTCTAACGGAAAAGTGGTGCGCTACGCCGGTCCAATAATGCGCCGATGTACGTGAATCTGGGCCATTGTGTCAAAATTGGTTGGCTAACACTTTATTTAATACAGATACTTACAGTATATAGCATCGTGAATGAGAATAAAGATCATAATTAAGCATTGCAGTGTGGACACAAAGGAAGGCAAATATGGCCTTAACCACCTGCCTACTGTGCACCTACACCCCCTTCCTGCCCAGACAAAATTTAAGCTTCCGGCACTTCGTCGCTTTAACTGACAATTGCGCGGTCGTGCGACGTGGCTCCCAAACAAAATTGGTGTCCTTTTTTTCCCACAAATTGAGCTTTCTTTTGGTGGTATTTGATCACCTCTGCGGTTTTTATTTTTTGCGCTATAAACAAAAATAGAGCGTCAATTTAAAAAAATGCAATATTTTTTACTTTTTGCTATAATAAATAACCCAAAAAATATATAAAAATTTTTTTTTTTCCTCAGTTTAGGCCGATACGTATTCTTCTACATATTTTTGGTAAAAAAAAAATGCAATAAGCGTTTATCGATTGGTTTGCGCAAAATGTATAGTGTTTACAAAATAGGGGATAGTTTATGCCATTTTTTTTTTTTACTATTAATGGCGGCGATCTGCGATTTTTTTATTGGGACTGCGACGTTATGGCGGACACTTCGGACACTTTTCTGACATTTTTGGGACCATTTACAATTATACAGTGAACAGTGCTATAAATATGCATTGATTACTGTATAAATGTGACTGGCAGTGAAGGGGTTAACCACTAGGGGGCGGGGAAGGGGTTAAATGTGTGTCCTATGAGTGTTCTAACTGTGGGGGGAGGGGGGGGGTGACTGGGGGAGGTGACCGATTGTGTCCCTATGTACAAGGGACACAATCGATCTCCTCTCTCCCTGACAGGACGTGAAGCTCTGTGTTTACATACAGAGCTCCACGTCCCCGCTCAGTTACTGAGCAATCGCGTGTGCCCAGCGGCGATCGTTGCCGCCGGGCACTCGCACGGGATCCCAGCAGAGCGGCGGGTGCGCTACTTTACAGACACTGTAGTTCATAGACAAGAATTGTGAAATCCTAATGTCCAACAATAGGTGTCTCCCTACAGACAGCCACGTTGCATTAACCACCACCTAGCTACTGGGAGACTAGCTACTGGGAGACTATTTATGTTCCTGTATGTTCCTTTCCTCAGGATTTTGCCTGTGCACCTGTTCTTGTTCCTGTTTGACCTGTATCTCTTGTACCTATTCTGGTCTGATATTCCCTCTGCTATCCTGACCCTTGACTAACTTTCCTTTACCCTACATCCTCTTGCCTGTTTCCCTGAGATTATTTGTACATAGCTAGTTAGCTTGCAATTAGTAATTTGTTTCACTTGCTGGCGTGTTATACTGTTATGTTAATAGTTTACGTACCGTACTTGTGCCGTAATAGTTTTGCACCTAAACGTACTTGGTGTTACTGCACTTGGGCCATATAGTTTGCACCTAAACGTACTTGTTGTTACTGCACTTGTGCTGTATAGTTTGCACCTAAACGTACTTGTTGTTACTGCACTTGTGCCGTATAGTTTGCACCTAAACGTATTTGGTGTTACTGCACTTGGGCCGTATAGTTTGCACCTAAACGTACTTGTAGTTTACTGCACTTGTGCTGTTTAGTTTGCACCTAAACGTACTTGGTGTTACTTCACTTATAAAGGGATATTACGTGAGTGAGAACGTCGTTCAGAATCTGTAGAAAAAGACGGAAGAAACGATCGTGCAGTATGACGATACGCAACTCGATTTTGGACTTTATGATCAGTGGGTTAGATATGGGAAGAAAGCATAGTAATAAAAGTCTTGACTGACATTACCTTTTTTTGCCTAATTTTGACTTGCAGAAATAATAGAGGCCTTCAGAGAACAGGAGTTCTTCACAGAATTTGTTCAAAGGGGGCCCCGGATGGCAACCCCCCTTTTTTCTAGAATTTTTCTTTCCCAAAAAAATTATTTGTTCAGCCAAGATCTGGCATTGTAATGGCCCCCCACTCTTAAAATAGTCGACATATTGTTGCCACACAGCACGTGCGCTTTGGGGGGCCAAGCCTGTATGGACAGGCTCACAGGCCACCAGTGGAACATCAATGGTCTCATCAGGCACAAGTGTCATGTAGTTTGTTGAGGGTCTCTTTAGGAAATTGTGCAATATGCAGCAGCAAAGTATGACATGGTTCAGATTCTACTTAACAAACCTACAATCCTTGTCTTGTCTTGTCACCGCCTGTATACTGCTGTTCAAAGTATATAGGGTCAAAGGGTCTTGTCAGGGCCGATCCTCCCTATAGGCTCACTATGCAAGCCATTTAGGGCCCCGCAAAGCTGCAAAGGGCCCCCCAAAGGGCCCCGCCTGGTGAGAAGTCATTTTCGCACCCTCACCCCACTTCTAAACTCGCTGGCTGAGTCCAAAAGCAGAACACCCCCTCTCCCCGCTTCTTAACTTTCTTTAATGTGACATGTCACTGTCGTCATCGCCCCCCGCTTCTCATTTTTAATGTGCCATGTAATTTTGCTTAGGGCCCCAAGGAGGTCAGGATTGGCACTGGGTCTTGTAATGATGGTGCTGGCATACATGTGATTTTCTAAACAGAAGTGTGATTTTTAAACACAAGTGGGAAGAGTTAAAAAACAGGAGTTTGCTTTTAACTGTTTCTGCTTGCAAGTGTCATTTGTTTCTCTGACACTTTTTAAACAGGTTTTTATTTCTCTCTGCTAAGGAAAGTGTTTAATTGTGATCAGGTGAACAGTTTTTTTTATCTCTGCTAATCAATGGGGAGTGTTTAATTGTAAACAGGTGAACAGGTGAGTATAAAGTCTCTGTCAAACTCCCATAAGGAGCTGGCTCCCAGTTGATGGTGCTGGCATACATGTGATTTTCTAAACAGAAGTGTGATTTTTACACACAAGTGGGAAGAGTTAAAAAACAGGAGTTGAAAACAGGAGTTAAGACAGGAGTCTTCTAAACTTTAAGTAACATCTTAAACTTCCTACAAGTAATTATATTGTAACTGGGAAATGTGTGCTAGCAGGGTTGAAGGTTTTGCTCAGTGCACAGTGTGTCACATGTATGCAAAATTGGTGCAACAGCTCCAGGATGGATACCGCTGTGACAGATTTGAGCAGGTTGCCCTTCTGGAAGCTCGCATTAGAGATCTGGAGGAGCAAGTTGCAACACTGGGCAGAAAGGACAACCTTGAAAGGGGTCCTCTGCTCGCTGAGCAGGTGGTCAGTAGGGTTGATGTGGAGGGTGGAGGGGCAAGTCAGGATTATCAGATAGGAAGATGGGTTAATGTAGTTAGAGGGAGTGGAAGGGGCTTGCAGACAAGGAAGGCCAATCCTGTATTTGTGCATCAAAACAAATTTGCCAAGTTGGGTGAAGATGTGGAGGTGGCTAACACAGAGGTGGCAGCCCTAGATGTTACTGCCTCCCCTAACAGCTGGGAGAGCAACCCATCTAGTAGAAGTGGTGAGGGGAGTGCAGGTAGGCCTAGATAGTTGGTGGTAATAGGGGATTCTATAATCAGAAGGACTGATAGAATAATTTGTCGCCAGGATCGCCTCAACCGAATGGTTTGCTGTCTCCCTGGTGCCAGGGTTCGGCATGTGGTGGACCGGGTGGATAAATTACTGGGAGGGGCTGGGCATGACCCAGCTGTCTTGGTCCATGTTGGAATCAATGACAGTATACATGGAAGGTGGAGGCTCCTTAAGAATCAATTTAAAGAACTAGGCTGCAAGATGAAGGGAAGGACCTCCAAGGTGATATTCTCTGAAATATTGCCTGTGCCATGCGCAACACAGGAAAGGCAGGGGGAGATTAGAGAGCTGAATGCATGGCTAAAGACCTGGTGTAGGAAGGAGGGATTTAGGTTTCTAGAGCACTGGGATGACTTTTCATTGGGGTGCAACCTATATGCTAAAGATGGTTTGCACTTGAATGGAAGGGGGTCTGCTGTGCTGGGGGACAGGTTTAGGGGAATGCTGGAGTAGTATTTAAACTAGACTTGAGGGGGAGGGTGAACTTGAATTACATCGGGCACACAAGTCAGTTAGGGGTCAGACATTAATGGAGAGTGGAATGGGGATAGATGGAGGTGGGGTTATGGCAGGTGACAAGAAAGTTCCCATGTTGCAAACAGCCATTGGAAATTATAGTGCCATTTGCACTACTAAAAACCATATGAAAAACACCAGCAAAAAATGTAACAATACATTTAAGTGTTTGTTCACCAATGCCAGAAGCCTTCCAAGCAAAACAGGTGAGTTGGAAGCTCTGGTGCATGAGGAGAGCTATGATGTAATCGGTATTGCTGAAACTTGGCTTCAATCCTCACATGACTGGGCTATTAATATTCCTGGCTATGCTCTCTTTCGGAAAGACAGGGTAAAAAGGAAAGGTGGAGGGGTCTGTCTCTATATGAGAAGTGACCTCAAAGCAAGCGTGAAAGAGGACCTGGTTGATAGAGAGAGTGTGATGAAGTTGAAGCATTATGGGTGGAACTGCATACAGATGTGCGTAGTTCAAAGTTAATAATTGGAGTTTGTTATAGACCACCCAATGTTAATGAGGAGGTGGAGACTCGGCTCCTTGCACAGATGGAAAGGGCTGCAAGGGCTGGGACGGTGATAATAATGGGGGATTTTAACTACCCAGAAATTGACTGGAATAATGGAATTTCTGGGACAGTTAAAGGACAAAAATTTAAAAACCTATTGCAGGACAATTTTATGGTCCAGTTTATTGATGCCCCAACTAGGAATGATGCTCTGTTGGACCTGGTAATCTCAAACCATGCAGAGCTTATTACTAATGTTCAGATAAAGGAGCACCTGGGTAGCAGTGATCATAACATGATTTTGTTTAATGTAAACTATAAGCAAGAAATACATACAGGAAAGATAAAAACACTTAATTTCAAGAGAGCAAATTTTCAAAGCATGAGGACTGCTCTCCAGGGCTTGGACTAGGAGGGAATATTGACACTGATGAACACAGAACAGAAATGGGAATTCTTCAAAAAGACTCTTTGGAACCTCACTGCAAAGTATATTCCCATGGGCAATAAGTTTAAAAGGCTAAAGATAAAACCTATGTGGCTCACGGTCAAAGTTAAAAAAAGCTATAAACAATAGGAAAATAGCTTTTAAAAAATATAAAAATGAAGGAACACTAGTGTCGTTTAAATGTTTCAAAGAATATAATAGAATATGTAAAAAGGAAATCAAGGATGCAAAAATTCAAAATGAACGACAGATTGCAAAAGATAGTAGGACAAACCCCAAAAAATTCTTTAAATATATTAATAGTAAAAAGGTCAAGTCTGAGCATGTAGGCCCTTTACAAAATAATATAGACTGGGTGACTGAGGACATAGAGAAGGCAAATTTATTAAATGCTTTCTTCAGCTCTGTGTATACAATGGAGAATGGGGGAGCTCATGTCCATAATGGGGGTGGGAATGACACAGCCCCAAATCCACAATGGCTCAAAAGTGATATGGTCCAGAAATATTTAGACAAAATAAAGGTGGATAAAGCACCTGGACCAGATGGCATCCACCCACGGATCCTAAAAGAATTGAGCTCTGAAATTTCAAAGCCACTGTATCTAATATTTAGGGACTCATTAATGACAGGAATAGTACCACTGGATTGGCATAAAGCCAATGTGGTGCCCATATTTAAAAAGGTAACAAAGTCTTTACCAAGTAACTATAGACCTGTTAGTTTAACTTCTATAGTTGGGAAGATACTGGAACGTTTAATAAAAGACCACGTGGATGAGTTCTTGCTGGAAACAAACTATTTAAGCAGCAGACAGCATGGATTCATGAAGGACAGAAATTGTCAGACAAACCTGATTTCCTTTTATGAAGAGGTAAGTAAAACCCTGGACAGAGGCGTGGCAGTGGACGTGGTATACTTGGATCTTGCAAAAGCATTCCATACAGTTCCACACACACGGCTCATGTGTATGGTAAGGTCTACAGGATTGGATATATCAGTTTGTAAATGGATAGAAAACTGGCTGAAAGACAGAATTCAGAGAGTTGTGGTTAATGATTCATACTCTGAATGGTCCAAGGTTATCAGTGGTGTACCCCAAGGTTCGGTGTTGGGTCCCTTACTTTTCAATATATTTATAAATGATATTGGGTCTGAGATCCAAACATTTCTGTTTTTGCAGATGACACCAAGCTATGCAGTGGAATAACGTCCTTACAGGATGTCTCCAATTTACAAGCCGACCTCAATGCTCTGTCTAAGTGGGCAACTATGTGGCAGATGAGGTTTAATGTTGATAAATGTAAAGTTATGCACTTAGGGGCTAAGAATATGCATGCATCATACATGCTAGGGGGAGTACAACTGGGGGGATCTGTAGTGGAGAAGGATCTGGGGGTTTTAGTTGATCATAAGCTCAATAATAACATGCAATGCCAAGCTGCGGTTTCCAAAGCGAGCAAAGTCCTTTCTTGTATTAAGAGAGGTATGGACTCCAGAGATAGAGATATCATTTTGCCCCTGTACAAATCATTAGTAAGACCTCATATGGAATATGCAGTTCAGTTTTGGGCACCAGTTCTCAAAAAGGATATCGCAGAACTGGAGAAAGTGCAGAGAAGGGCAACCAAACTGATAAGAGGCATGGAGGAGCTCAGCTATGAGGAAAGATTAGAGGAACTGAATTTATTTACTCTTGAGAAGAGAAGAATAAGGGGGGATATGATCAACATGTACAAATATATAAGAGGTCCATATAGTGAACTTGGTGTTGAGTTATTCACTTTAAGGTCAACACTGAGGACAAGGGGGCACTCTTTACGTCTGGAGGAAAAGAGATTTCACCTCCAAATACGGAAAGGTTTCTTCACAGTAAGAGCTGTGAAAATGTGGAACAGACTCCCTCCAGAGGTGGTTCTGGCCAGCTCAGTAGATTGCTTTAAGAGAGGCCTGGATTCTTTACTAAGTGTACATAATATAACGGAGTACTAAGTTTTGTAGGTAAAGTTGATCCGGGGTAAATCCGATTGCCTATCGGGGGATCAGGAAGGAATTTTTTCCCCTCCGGCAGCAAATTGGATCATCGCTCTGCTGGGGTTTTTTGCCTTTCTCTGGATCAACTGTGGGTATGGAGTTGGGTGTATGGGATGTACTGTGTTTTATTTTGTTTGTTTATTTTTTTATGGTTGAACTGGATGGACTTGTGTCTTTTTTCAACCTGGCTAACTATGTAACTATCTATGTCACTGTCGTCATCGCCCCCCGCTTCTCATTTTTAATGTGCCATGTCATTTTGCTTAGGGCCCCAAGGAGGTCAGGATTGGCACTGGGTCTTGTAATGACCTGGTGGGAGTGGTGGCGGGGAAACCCATGCTATTTTTTTCAATGATTTTTATCCATAATGCAGGGACCAAACATTACATTAAAGCCGCAAGCAAGAAGTATTACATTTATTTTTTCTGAGAGTAATCTCATTTTGTGCAGGGACAGTTGTAAACACGTGCCACCTCACAGGCATACTATAGACACCCAGCAGGTATGTTATTTAAAGCAATTTTGCATTTTTTTTCTCACTTTGAGCATCATTAAAATCGATGCTCCAGAAAAAACTACAGTTTAAAAAAAAAAAAAAAATATTCCATTGATACATGTTCCCTGGGGCAAGACCCGGGTTCTCAAAGACGTTTTCCAACAATAACTTGAATATTGGGCTTTAAATGTTCGCGCGAACGTTCGGTCCGTTCGACGGTTCTGGTGTGAACCGACTGCGGGGGTGTTCGGCTCATCCTTAGTATGTAGTATGCATATTAATAAATTGTGTTTTCTTCACTTCAGCTGTGGTATTCTCCTGTGTGTCACATGCATGTCTGGTACCACCAGATCACAGTTAACCTCTTACTAGTTGTTTGCATTTTGAAATGTCTATCTAAAGTGTTAAACAGGGAGGCCAGCCTTGCGGCTTCACTTCCTGGTTCCCTATCGTGCATGCGCGCCTCGCGATCCCAGTGGTCCCTGATGTCTTCTGGAACCTTTGTGTCTCCCAGAAGACAGCGATGGGACGGAGAAGGCGCCAGAAGTGGCATACTTACCCGTGGGTGGCTTCGGTATCTATGCCCAGAAGTGGGAGCAAAATACCTGTATTTCACAGGCAGGTATATGCTCCCCCCTCCCCCCTGAAAGGTGCTAAATGTGACATCGGAGGGGGGGGGAGGGTTCTGGAAAGCAGAAGTTCCAATTTTGGGTGGCACTCCCCTTTAAATCTGAGGAAAGCTTCAGCTTTGTTTTTAAAAAATGTAATTTGCTTCAGTAGGCCAAAGCAAGGGGTTTATTTTTCAAATGTATAATCAAAATAATATAGTGCAGCACAACTACAGTGTAGCAACAATGTGTCATACGTTTAAGAGAATACATTTATATAACTATGCATCACTGTGTTCTAAAGGCAAAACAAATTGCTACGATAAATGGAAAACTGTGAAACTCAATCAAAATAAAATTCACTCAAAAGTTCATTGTGCTAATGAATAAAGCAATAGATTGTGATCTTCCACCTCTGTGTTGCAAAGTAAATGTGCTCATCAATAGTAATCCTCCACCAGTGAATGGATTGCTGCTCACCTTATACTTAGACGCCTGTTTCACCAGTGGGTCTAAGCAAGCAGTCCCCTAATAGGGGTAGTATTAGATGAATGCTCCTGTTCTGCTCTTTAATCTTCAAAACCTCCTGTCAGTGCTGCATGCTCTCAATCAGCGATATATGAAAATCAAACAAAAGGAAAACTAATGTTTAATATATGTGTTTAATATCAGATACAATCAAGAGCACTCACATAGAAGGCATTCAACCATGACAGAGTTTCAAACAGGTAATCAGCTCCTAAAATGATTCAGTGTAAGTGGTAATGACCAAGGGATGAACAACCAAAGGTCTCACTCCTATTCCCAGATGCGTGTCGTCCTGGGTATGGACTTTATCAGTGGTTATTTTACAAATGTCCCAAACAGATGGTATTATGACAGGGTTTATCAGAGCACTGGTAAGCCCAGTGTTGGAGTTCTCTCATTTGCAGTATTTTTATAGCACTGGTTGAGATGCTGGTTATCAGTAGATATCCTTTTGGTGGGATGCATACAGAACTGAGTAGGAATATGGTGGCTATAAGAAAGCAATCCAGTGGGGGTATTGAAGCACATTAGTTAGGCTGGCTTTAGAGATATGACGGTTGCAAATGAAATAATTCAAGGTCAGATATACTTGAGCAGTGAGGTTCAAAATCAGAAGCCATCTCATGGTTAAATATCCAGGCAAAGGTCACAATGAACTGTTATCAAAAGAATCAGGTCACAATGCCAGGGACATCAAACAATGCACTGATGTCATCTTGTTCTCAAAATTAGGCTTATAAAGGCTGCAAACCTAACTGACAAAGGGCAGGTGTGAGGATAGTTAATGCATATGATTGCTTAATCAGTACTAGTCTAATGAGGTATTGTGTTTCTTGTAGGACACATCAAAAAATGAGTCAGGCTGAAAATACAGTTCAGGGTGCGTGGCAGCATGTACAGTAAAGCACATACGTAAATGTGAATAGGCTCATATACTGTTACGCTAAACATTAGTCTTGGGCATACACAGGAGAATAATGAGGTGAATTGTTTGTGTGGCAAATTTGTGCAAACATTGGAAGTGGATTATAATTTGAGCTTACTCGCTGTATATACAGTATAGCAACATATGGCAAAGTCCTTGTATCCACAAACTGTGCTTTAATTACTGTGCCACAAGTGAGAATATACCAGACATGTAGAAACCTCTGTAGGTAATACTCCAAAGGGATCCTGGGTAGAGCTATACTGTGTCAGCAAGCTCCATAAACAGCAAGCAATTTTTAATACAAATAAGGGTAACCAAAGGCATCTCTTCATAACAAAGCATTGTGGATGTCCTCCTGACCACCATTAGTCTCATGAACACTGTACCATCTCCCTCTGCTACCTGACTCTAGGCTGCTGGTCTTGGAAAGGAGTCAGCAAGGTAGACCACAGAGCCTAGATTCCTCCCTCCTAAAAGTCCCTGATGACAAGCAGAGGGCAGAGCAGGATGTGAAGGTGCAATATAGAGCCACTCTGTCCATCCCCCCCCCCCCCAAGCACATAGCTGCTGATGCCTCTGTTCCATCATTCCCCCTAGTCCTCACCCAGACTCTGGTTTCCATGGATTGTGGTCAGGCTTAAGTTCTTGGCTGCACTTCCTTATTCATTTTTCTTCATGGGTTCGATGGGTGGTGCTCTTCTGGCCACTGATATAGCCAAGAAGAAATCTTCCCTCTTCTTTTCCAGTGGCCTGTCTATTCCTTGGTCAAAAAAGAGAAGTAAATGTGGCATGGGCACAAAGGGGCACTAGAGCTGTGCAGCACCAACTCCATGGCCTGCATCTTGGATAGATATTTTGTGGGGGTTGGACCCCTATATCCCCCTTGTTATATATTCCTGAACAGCAGAACAGCCAGCAGTAGAGGAAATAATTTTGTTTTTATTTGTAATGCATCTTAATGAAGAAGTCTTGTGGGTGTACCGTAAGACGCAGGGCATCTCGGAGGCAGTCGGAGACCAGAAGTGATATAAGAGGTTGCTCTTCCCTAACACATTTTGTGGCTTTTTGAAAATTGTTGCCCTGTAAGCACAATTTTTATTAAATAAATTGTTATATTTTAAAATACTGCCCCATGGGAGGCTTTCCATACCTTTTTTTCGACATGTTGGCAATCTCATGAGGTATCCGGAGGGACCAGTACCTTATTATATTAGGGGTATCTGTGAAGACATCCGGAGGGCCCTGAGTGGATTAGAGATCTGGATATCACTGTACAACTATTAATCGAAGGTGAGAGTTCTATGAGCACTGAGGTGACACGTGTGGATTGGTTTGCCAACACCTTGTTTGCACCAAGGAGGCGTGGGACTTTATTATCACAGAAGAACCACTTTACCATTGAAGACTGTTCAGTTGCTTGTTCTTTATACACATACTTTATTATTGACATTGGATTCTTATATTGTTACAGTTATGCAATATCGAGTCACAGCTGTATTGAAATTTACACTGTTTGTATTATTTTATTTTATTATAAGTTGGGTAGCTGCACAACACTACTTCATTATACTGCTGTGGCTACACCACTGCAATAATGATAAATGTGCCAAAATGTGCAATCAAGAAATTTTCATTAACCTTAAAAACTTAAAACAGGCGAGTATTATAGGCGAGCCTATGAAAATTCATTGTAATGCAATATGGTTTGCAAATCATGTAATAATAATGCTGATATATAAAAATTAAATGAAGCATACACAATATTTTTGCCTACATTATAGGAAAACAAACCTCTTTTGAAATATGTAATACCTCTGTCAAAGATAAAGTTTGACTAGCAGTGATTTGGTCACACAGGCAATAGCTGGTTACCATTTATTAATTACTTAAAAGGATGAGAAACATGGCAGACTCCACATGGGCGGCCTTGTCTTTGATCAGTTTTGTCCTGGCATATTTGGTGCATAAAAAGCTCAGATTTGTTTTTCATTCTAACCTGAGTAATTCAAAGTGAGAACTAGCACATTCTTGGCATAGAAATGTCCTGTTCTGCCCTCCTGGATAGGTGAATGATTTTGAAAAGTTCCTTGTGCTGCCAAGAAAAATACTATTATAATTTTGGATCTGACTGTGTAAATTTATATCCAGAATTTAGAAAGATTATTTTCAGAAAATGGTACGTCAAATGCATTGCTTGTTTTTATAGAACTTGTAAGATGTTTTTTAAAAGTATAATTTACTTTTTGGTAAAAAAACTCAGTTTGTTAAATAAGCCAATTTCTCTGTTTTATTTGTAACATATAAATGTTGAATGAATTAGTGAGTTATATAGACTCTGCTCTTTCTGCTCAGCAGTTCTATAAACAATGAAGTAATATTTCTCCATCAACCTAAAATTAGCAATTAATATTTTTTTTTACATCATTGCATTTTTATTTAGTGATAACAGTGTCTTAATAGGGTATGAACAAGATTTAAAAATATTTAAAGGGGAGGTTCACCCTCCAAAAAAATTTCAGGCATGCCATGGAGCCCACCCACCTGACCGGCAGTATGCCAGTGTTTTTTTTTTCTCCACATACCTTTTTACGGGCTCTCTTCCCCTCCGGCGATTCCGTGTGACTGGGCGTTTCCAATCACAGGCTGTGATTGACGTCCCTCAGCCCGGTGCATACAGCGCGTCACGAGATGCCGAAGAAACCCGAACGTCGGTGCGGCCCTATACGGCACCTGCGCACCGACGTTCGGGTTCCTTCGGCATCTCGTGACGCGCTGTATGCGCCGGGCTGAGGGACTTTAATCACAGCCTGTGATTCTAAACGCCCTGTCCCGCTGGATCGCCGGAGGGGAAGAGAGCCCTTAAAACGGTATGTAGAATAAAAAAAAATAAAAAAACACCGGCATACTGCCGGTCGGGTGGGTGGGCTCCATGGCATGCCTGAAATTTTTTTGGAGGGTGAACCTCCCCTTTAAGTGTATGTAAAAGCAAAACCTTTTTTTTCTAGTTTTGGATAAAGTAGGGAATGATTATGAGTTGACCCCTGTTAGGGATGTATGTGTCCCAATGGTGAGATTTCCCTTCACTTCTTGTCCTAGAGAAGCAGCAGAAATTAAAAGGAGGTCTCTACAAAGCAAGGGGATTAGCCCTCTTTGAAAGCTATCACCATAATAGGTTTACCCATCGAAAGATTTCCCCACACTTTCTGTTTTTGTGACAACTCAAATTTTTTGGATTTCCAATCACTTTCTGTACATCCCCCAAGCAAGTACAAAAAAAAAACATAAAACAGGGGGCGATGCTGGACCTTGATGAAAAACTGAGTTAAAAAGCCTGATTTAACTCAATCACTACAGAACTACATAGAGTACATAACGCTACTCACTGGGCTGTAATAAATTCACATTTTATTAACCAAAAATATAAAAAAAGTTAAAGCGGGGTTCCAATGACAATTAGCATTTTTTAAATGTATGTCCTTTCATCATGCGTTTTTATAATATAAATCCGGTCACTTACTATTTTACAATCCGCTACCGCTCTGCATAGTTATTCAAAAAATATTTAAGTTTATAAAACTATGTCCACACCGTTGTCATTTTGCTTGTGGGCATTGTGAAGCCCACAAGCACTTACTTCCTGGAAGTCTTGGATGGGGAGTGATAATTGGGTAGCGCACTGCATCCTGCGAAATGATGACACACATTTCCCAGGAGAGATAATGTCAGAATCCTAGGTGATTCCAAAGGCAGATTTCGGGGGACCGCATAGCAGCAGGCATTTCCAGATGAGTAAAAAAATATATATATATATATTTTTTTCTTTTTTAGGTCTAACGAGCACAATAATGAAAAAAAAAATTGGGATGGCAACTCCACTTTAAATAACTGAAAATTGTGTAATGCATTAAAATGGTACCAATACCCACATCATACACACCTAAAAACATGCATCCACCTCTCTCACTGTAAACAGTATACTCAATGAGCCCCTACAAAATGCATGATTATGTATATAAAATAATCAAGGTGAATAATGGTGACCTCATGCATGGTAGATAAATGGAACTATGGAGACAAAAAGTTTAATGCATTGTAAAGCAAAAAATGAAAGCAAGCCAATGGCCATCCAATGGTACTATCCCTATGAAAAATAATAATAAATATCAATACTCCAAGGTGCCCGGTGGAGAAATAGATGGAAAAACATAGATCTCTGGTTACCTCATTTTGTAAGAGCTCCCATATTTATAAGGGAAGGGAAAAATTAGCATGGTCCAGAGAAAGGTAAATGTTCACCAAATGAGCAAAGTTAATCACATAGTCTGATCCTATAGTTAGACCAGGATTAATTTGTGAACCTCCGTTACACACCAATACATATTCAGGTAAACATTACATCAGCTGCCCTGGAAGTAAGTCCTCAAAGTTATTAGATAGGACCCGAGGGTCACAAAGTCAGTGTATGTTCCTCTAGAAGCCTGCATGCATGTTTTGTATACTTATACATCCAGTGGTTCGTGGAAATATAACTCCATAATTCATGGAAACATGCTCCCTGGATGCGCATAACTGTGCATTAATGGATCACCATGGGGCAGAGAGAGAAGGTGGACACCAGATACGCCTGACCAATTTTGCCGGGCTTAGGCCGGCTGCTTCAGAGGCAAAGTGGTATGCGGGACCTTCCAAATTCTACTCAAAGCAGGCAAGGGTTGGTTTAACATACACTTTAAAGTGACCATGGTGTTATCAAAAAAGGTTTTAATCAAGCTATAACTATAAATGAAATCAGCACATACATACCTTTCCTGCAGCCTGTACTGGCCATCACAACCTGTAAAGCCTTTTGCTGAAATTTATAAAAAATAAAATATGTTTATTTAACATAGTTAATATTCACTTTTTGAGTTTGGTTGTACTTGATACCTGTGCTGGGCAACCTAGATAGGCTACCTTTGCTGATTGTGCTAGTTGCCTATTTAATCCAGTAGCATCAACACATTCAGAATTGCTAACCGAATGATAAATACATACAAAGTTCTAATATTGCTTGGACTTATATACTTTATACTTCTATTCAGATCACTGGCTCAAAAAGTATTAGCAATTAGTATATTAGTATATTCTCAGCATGATAGCCAGATAACATTTAGTACCTTCAGAAGAGTGATGGCAATGGGAGCATCTGGATTACACTCAGTATAGTTTTATTAGGAGTATGCAGATTTGATTTTTGATAATTCAATGTACTGTATTTATTGGAGTATAACACTCACTTTTTTACCCTGAAAATAGAGGGTAAACTGTGCCTGCGTGTTATACGCAGGGGGCTGGGGAAAGTTTTTTCCCCGAAACTTCCCTCTTAAAGCTATGGTGCATGTTATACGCCTGTGCGTGTTATACACCGATAAATACAGTATTTGTTTATGTATGCTAACACAAAACAATAATTTGGAAAATTGCAAAGAAAATGTAGAATATATGATAAAAAAAACGTACAACTATTCACATAAGTGAAAAAAATATTGATGTAGATTCCTATTTCTTTGAACTGAATGTATGATTTTACTGACATTTGTCCCCACTATTTAGATGAATTTGTCCTCCCACAGAACGGACATGCAATTTTAGATCATTATTTCTGAGCAAAGTTTCATTAGTTATAGCCCTGTCAGAATTGTAACTAGTGTCAAATGTGTTTGGAAAGCACACTAATACAGGTATGGAACTCATCAAGGCAGGTCAGAGGTCAGCCTCATTAAGGAGTTAAAATGAAAACTTTCAGTGTCTCTAACACATCTCAGAGCTGTGGCAGACACCCCTCTGCCCCCCCCCCCTTCTAAACTCCAAGGCCAACGTACTTGTCCCGACAGGCAAACAAGACCAAGATGACAGGTCAGGTAAATTATTCCTCCTTCATTTTTTTTTGGCTGGACTTTATATTATGGTACCGATTGGTATGAAAATATCACATTTTTGTTTGCATGGTTACAATGCCATTTCCTGGGCTTAAACATAATATTTACCAGTGGAGCCGCTATGATCATGCTGACATGGTATTTTGCTTATCAACTGACAGGTTGTTGGATGCAATAATAGTAGCTATGATAACATATAAAATGGTTAGGTGTAATTACACATCATTTAAAAAAGAAACATAAAAAGCAACTCTACACATCAAAGAAAATTTGTCAAAAGGTAAGGTTATGCTATTCCGGAGACTTTGGAAATGTGCCCAAGTGCAGAACTCTGAATTTTACAATGCTTTCAGAACTGCTACCACAGGGTTTTCTGGGTTGAAAAGACACACAAGTCCATTATGTCCACCATCTCAAATCTCCACCAATTATACTGTTTAGCATAGGTAGGCAACATTGGCACACCAGCTGTTTTGGTGCTACAAGTCCCATGTAACATTGCAAGACTCTAACAGCCATAAATATGACTCCCAGAGGCAGAGGCGTGATAAGATTTGTAGTTTCACCACAGATGGTGTGCTGATGCTGCCTACCACTGATCTAGATCAAGGCAAAATTACCCCTTCAACTACTTTGGCTGATTTTCCAGAGTACATTTTATAGCTTAAAACATACACATCGTATATCTAGGCAGTTAATTATCACTAAAAATTGCCTTCTCTTTTCTGCTAATACTGTCAAAATACAAAGGCTCAACGGGGAGGATTCCTCCATCCGCATGGAGTGTATAGATAGGGAAATCAAGTCGTTTATTTAATTCTACCCGCTGGTTGAATATAAAAAAAAGACTCATGTATGGGCTGCCTAAAGAGGAATTTTGGCCGCCCCTTTAAAAATGAAAACTCAGCAGCTACACATACTGTAGCTGCAGACTTTTAACATTAGGACACTTACCTGTTCTGGAGTCCAGCGATGTTAGCACCGCAGCCGATGTTTACATCGGCTGGTTGAGTGCTGCCCCCACCATTGCTGGTAAGGGAACCCGGCAGTGTAGCATTTCGGCTTCACGGCCGAGTCCCTACTGCACATCTGTGAAGTGCGTTGCACTCTCTCACTGGCCCAGCAGAAGGAGAGGGAGGAGGGGGGCTGAGCTGCTAACATACTTTGCCGTGGAGCGGTCTCCCAGAAGTTGGGACAGGATACCAGTAAAAAACAGGTACCTGCTCCCCCCTACCCCTGAAAGGTGCCAAATGTAGCACCGGAGGGGGGGGGGATCAGTTAAGTGGAAGTTCAACTTTTGGGTTGAACTCCGCTTTAAGTTGTACCTTATAGTGAAGATACTAGCAGATAATACAATTTATACACATACAATTCCACCCTTGCATTACAGGTAATTTTCTACATCTTATACATTTTACGATTTAGTTTTATTTTCATTTCATTCTACTTATAATTTTTTTTTTAATTTTGGATATAGTAGAGACTGGTTCATTTTTTTATGTCTGCTTGCAGAGTTTTTCCCGCACTTTCTGTCCCAGGGATGCAATAGAAAGTGAGAGAAAATCTCGACAGAGTACAGGGAATTCCGCTCCTAGACAGTTGTCAACGATAAAGGTGTCTCTATTGGAGATTTTAAACCCCACCTCTTGTTCTGGTGACAGCAGTAAAATGTGTTTCAGTGACAGCGATCCTAGTGGGGAGATCGACAGGAGTTCTAATCTTCCTTACTCTATTAAAAACGATAATGTTTGGGATGTACTTACACTATTGTATGGATGGCCATATTATTACTACGGTTTTAGTCCAAAACCTTAGATACCAATATTACAATTATTCAGCCTTGTAACTGCTGATTCTGGGATTTTACAGATTCTTCTGTAATAGATCACTGTCCTGGTGAGTTTTATTAGTTACATAAGATTTTTTTTACAAACATAAATAACAATGTTATTTTATTCCATCCACCAGTCAATTGAAAAGAACAGCACCAAATAGCGATCTTTAAAGTGGAACTCCAAGCAGGGAAAGGTCTGCTTTAAGGCCTCCTCACCCTTCTTCTTCCCTGAATGGCACTTGTTTTTTTTTGGGGGGGGGGTACTTGGTTTTGACAGGTACCCACCCCCAATTCCGCTTGGATCGCCTAGATCAGGGGTCTCCAAACTATGGCCCTCCAGTTATTTAGGAACTACAATTCCCATTATCCCTCATCATTAGACATGTGCATTCGTTTTCGTTAGAATGCATTTTCGTCCGAAAATCATTTTTTTTCATTATCGTTTTAACAAACGATAACGAAAGTGCAAGAAACGAAAACCAAAAGATCCGACATAAAAAATGCTTTATTTTCATTTTCGTTGCGGTAAAAATTAGATATAGAGAGATTCGACAGTATAGGGAAAAGATTTGACATCATAGAGAAAAGATTCGACATTATAGAGAAAAGATTCCACACTATAGAAATAATAGAAACGACATTACAGAGAATAGATTTTGATTTATGAGAAAATAGATTCGACATTATTACTAGTCATACAACATTAGAATTCTTGTAGGCGGAATATTCGAACGGAAATGTATGCAAAGATTCGACGTTCCGTCGAATATTCTTTTGAACATTCGACAGAAACCAAAAAGATTTGACGTTCCGTCGAATATTCTTTTGACCATTGGACAGAAACCAAGTATTATTTGATTTTTGGACGAAAGCTATTCCCCAACGAAAAACGAAATGAATCAAAACGATTTTCGGGAGTAACTAAATAAATGTATTTTCCAAACGAAAAAACGAAACAAAATATTCCAGTCTGCACATGTCTGTTAATTTTGGAGTTTTACAATGCCTCATGGGACATGTAGTTTGGAGACAGCAACAGCTGGAGGGCCGTAGCTTGGAGATCCCTGGTCTAGGTGATCCAAGTGGCAGTTCTCTTCCCCCTCCTCGCAGTTATCTGGGACATGTCACAGGTCCCAGAAGACTGCAGGACTATTCACAATGCGTATCGTGGCTTGCCCATGTGTAGTGGGCATCTTGTGGTGAAACCCCAAGCTGTCGCAGCTGAGTGGCCACAGTTGAGATGCTGACACCTAGGACAGAGTCCCGAGGGCAGGAAAGGGTCGGGTGAGCACATCGCTAGGAGAGGTGAATGTCTGTTGATTAAAATTTAGTAGCTACAGTTTTTTTAGCTGCAGACTTTTAATAAACACAAAAATGACTGGAGCTCTTCTCTAAAGTACACATCTGCTAACATTTATTATAAAATCTAGTGGCAGTGACATTTTATAAGCTTAGGGGTACAGTCGTTCTTTCTGCATAGGAACCCAAGCATGCATGTATAACTACTATCTGTGTCCCCATTGGAGAAACTTCCCTTAATTTTTTTGGCCCTTTGACACAACAGAAAGTTCTTTCTGTATTCCTCTTGTAGAGATTTTCCCTCATTTTGGGGTTCATTTAGTAAAGGCAAAATGTCTGTTCATGTTGCAAGGAAGGTTACGTTTTGCAAGGGAATTTTTGTTCAAATGTAATAAATTTTGCAAAGAATACCTAATAATGTGCAAAGAAAAATAAAAAATAGAATTTTAGCTTGTGCATGATTGGATGACAGAGCTTCACCTCATTCACTAAGCACTAGTGAAAGCTCTTTTCTACAGTGCAATGTCCCTTTCAAAGTGAAAATCCCATTTGCCTTTAGTAAATCAACATCCAAAGCAAAGTGAAGGGAATTTTTCCCAGCATGCACACAGATAGCAGTAAAAACCTGACAGTAGTTCTAACCTGTCTAAACTCTTAGCAAACGAAAAACATGTTTAGGACTTCTACTTTAAAGTATAATGCCCATTCAAAATAAAATTCATATTTTATTAATACTGGAATATAAGATGATTTTGCACAAAATAAAATTCCTGTTAGGTTAGTAAACAGAATATAAAATCACGTACTCCTGCTTACTAATTTAGCATATTTTGTAGGAAAATAAAAAAGCTTTTATTTGAAAGCATTTGTTCCCAGGGACATGTTATACCACACAATTTACCAGATAAAAGAGATCATATAACCTGTAATGCTTTGTATAATAACGATGTAATGATAATATGATGCAATGCTGGGATATCTCTGCACAAATACACACACAAGTATAATATATCTGCTATCATTGTCTACTTGTTTTTGTTCTGCTTGTTTATTAACACCTACCGGCCTTGCAGTGTCCATGGCTCTCATAAGAGGCTAGGTTCTCACAAAGAGATTACAAGCACAGAATGAGTTTTCTGCTTAGACCCTTCAATTTACATGTTAGTAGGATTTACAAATAATTATACTATCAAATGTTGATATAAATTCTATCTGCCTTTTTGAACAAGACAGGGGATTGAAAATTGACATAGGGCTCCTTGTAGTGTTAACAAATGAATGTATGAAGTGTATTTCCACTTTAAATCAACCAAGAATCCAATCTTCAGAACCCTCCCATACAGGACCATGGAGTGGTTGTAGACGCCTACATATACTTATAAAGAATAGTAGGATCATTACTGTGCTTTTCAGCCCAGGTTCACACTGGGTACGATTTGGTTCGATTTGAGGTGCGATTTCACATGTGAAATCGCATCTCAAATCGGCGGCAATTGCCGGCAATGACACCGTCCTAATCGGTGCGACACCGCATCTGCGGCGCTGCACCGATTTCAAAAAGTAGTTCCTGTATTACTTTTTGCGATTTCAGGACGCGATTTACATTGACATCTGTGCAGAACTCTGCACAAATGTCTCCTAAATCGCGCTGAAATCGGGACTGCCAGAGGGAGTGAAATCGTGCAAAATCAGCTGAAATCGCGCGATTTCACTCCCGCAGCCCAGTGTGAACCAGGGCTTATCTTGCACTTACAGGCATAAAGGGATGTATTATGTTTTTTAACTATTATGTTCAGGACTAAAAGTTTTAAAGATTATGGCCCGGATTTAGGTAGAGCATATCTACTTTACACTACGCCGGTGCAACGTTCACAAAGAATATGTGCTCAACATTGCGCCGGTGTAGCGTATAGTTGTCGGCGTACCCCAACGTAAGTCAAAGTAGGTGGAAGTGGGCTGGTAGTGTGCGTGATATATTATAATGAAGCGTGACCCCATACAAATGATGGCCACAGCTTCAAAAAAGAACTGCACATGCGTCGTCTCTTGGACGCATCCCAGTGCGCATGCTCACAGTTACGTCGAAATAGCTGCCTAAGATACGTCGAACACTGCCTATGACGTGAACGTAACCTACACACAGCCCTATTCATGTAGTACTACGTAAACGGCGTACGCGACGTAAAATTCAACACCGTTGTTCCCTGGCCCATACCTTTGCATTATCTGCATCTGCTATATGAGGGGTAACTTTATGTCGGACTTAAGCCTTACGCAAAACACATATATGTAGCGGCCGGGCGCATCTACGTTCGTGAATTGGCGTATCTTACTCATTTGCATATTTAAAATGGGAACGCCGAATGCGTCCAGCGTAACTATGCGATACGCCGGCGTAGGCAAGTTACGCCGGGTGGCTGAAGCCTTGTTTTACGGTGTATCTAGCTACGCGAATTGGCGTAACAATACGACGGCGCACATTTGTACTTCTGACGGCGTATCTATAGATACGCCGGCGTAAAACGATCGTGAATCAGGGCCTATGTTTTTATTGGTGCTAGTTCACACCAAACACAGTTCTGTTCTGTTTTTTTCTGCACACAATGCATGCACAGTGTTTTTCCATTTAGTTCAATAGGTCTAGTTCACACCATGCAGTCACTCTGCGGTCAGTTTCTGCACCGGAAACTGACCAGAAACTGACTGCATGGTGTGAACTAGAGCCATTGGAATACATGGAAAACACTGTGCATGCATTTTTAGTGCAGAAAAAATGCACACAAAACTGTACGGAACTGTGTCTGGTGTGAACGGGCCCTTAATCTTTTTTGTCTGGTAAATGTGAAGTATTATATATCAATTTTTAATAATTACCACATAAAGCCAGTGGGTGAAGATCTAGAGTCTGGTGACTGCAAACTTTTTGCAGTTTTATATTCCTATGCTGCTATGAGAGGTTAAAGCAAAAGATTGTTTGGCTGTACTTTTCCTGTGGATCACAGGAGACAGTTCATTCTCTTCTCCTGTGACCCCTTTTCAGCAGACAGTAGGCTGGAACCCGCTGTCGGTTAACAGCACAGAGCTGGTCCAGGCTCGGGGCAAGATTGTGACAATGAAGTCAGGATCCACCCACATGCCTGGACTGGCACCCGGCTCAGCCTCTCAGCTACCCGCTGAGCCTGAGCTGGTGGGTCCTGCCCCCTCCACAGCCCTGCGCTCCAGTGAGCAGGGAGGGGGGGCAGAGCAGAGAGTGGTGACTGACAGTCACCAGCTCTCTGCTAAGGGAGCACTGATAACTAATAGATTGACGGTGTTTGATGGCTCGATTCTCAGCCTTAGGCCACGTACACACGATCGAATCTATCTGCTGAAAACGGTCCGACGGACCGTTTCAGCAGACAAATTTGATCGTGTGTACGGGCGGACAGACAGATTTTTCCAGCAGACAGATTTTAAAGCATGCTTTAAAATCTGTCTGCTGGGAACCCGTCCGTCCGACATGTCTGCTGGTTAGTACACTAATCAGCGGACATATCTGTCCGCACATGCGTCGAATGGATTCGACGCATGCGCAGAAGTGTTTTACTTCCTGGTGACGCGCTGTCTGCTGGCGGGGATTTTGGTGTGTACACGATCAAACCAATCTATCCCAGCAGACAAATCCGATCAAATCGGTCATGGTGTGTACGCGGCCTTAGAGCCAATAAGGGACAGATACACCAACTAGGTAAGTATGATTCAGAAAAAAATTTAAAATGTACATTTATTTTTAAAGTTGAACACCAGACACAAAATAAAAGAAAAATTAAAGGCAACATTTTTTATTTTTAAGTTTTGGATAGAGTGGAGATTGATTAGAACATCTATTAGATTTTTATTGTTGTCTGTGCTCCCGTTAAGGAGATTCCCCCTCTCTATATGACATGTTTACCATTATCATTAAAAGTGAAAGTAGAAGAAAATCCAAAATATTGGGTTGTCCCCAGAAAAGTAAGGGGAAATCTTCCAATTGGGTCACTAGTTTTAGTTACCTGGGGGGCCAAAAGGGATTCCCTTAATTTGCAAGGATTTCCTCTCATTTCCTGTGTTGCTATGGGACAGGAAGTGAAGGTAAATATCACCAATCAGATACATCAGTGACTAGTATTTATATCACAGAGGAAAATTCATGCTGGATTACTGCACAGATCGGGAAGAAATATTCAAATCACACCACGATCGAAGTAAGAATACACATGCTTCTTGTAATTAGGCAATATTTGTTTATCCTGGAGCACAACTTTAAATGTTTTTAGAAACCAGTGTCATACTGTGTGGTGGCTTCAGCAGAATGTGCCAGTGCACTAGCTGTTGGCTTGGCTGTTTTGTAGTCCAGCTCAGGAGTGTGAAGGATGACAACAGTGCAGCTGAACTAAGTGAGCGCTGTCATCCTAAGAAAGAACCTTGTTGGTGTGAATTCATTGAAACTAGGAAATATATATATATAAAAAAAAAGCAATTAAACTTTTTGGCATTAAAGATAAATGCAATATTAAATTTGGTTTAGGTGTTTGTGTTTAGATACACTTAACTTGCTGAAATGGCAAACAATCAACCATCAATTAAATCAAAACATCGAACTATCTGCTACATAAGGAGGAGCTTGGTGGACTCCACAGTTGGAATTCAATCCATTTTCTAAGCCTAGTCTATAAGAATTTCCCTAAGTCATGGATTGGTGAAACATTACCAGTTTGTCTAGTGGCCCATATGTTGGCCGCCAGCATCTGGTAACCCATCTCATAGTCATAGCTAATCTGTGATTGATGCACTTGGCCTAGAACTTCCACCCAGTTCTATTCAGGAAACAGGAGGGCTGGAGAGATACTACTCAGCTTTCTTTTCGAGTCCCTGTTTCCTCACTCTAATCACCTTCTGCTGTGGGAAAGAGATGAGATGCGGCCTAAAAAACAGATCATTGTCCGCCTCCTAGCTTAATGCAGAGAAAGCAGTATTGTCTGTTCAATGGATAAACCTTCCTGCTGTCACTCAAAACCTAAATTCAACGCTACTTCATTTCTAAGAGGCTTATCTTCCTTGAATAGACCCTTGCAGCTCAAGTAAGAGGCGATGTAATGAAGCGTGTTTTTTTCTTAAGTGAGAAACCTGCTGGAAAGAAGTGGAGAAGGCTGTGCAGCTGTTCTAAAGGACTTCTGCAGCCTCTCGAAAGACTTGTCATTTATCTGGTCTTGCATGACATCAAATGATAGAAGATCAAGTTCAGTCTCTGGGAGGGAGACGAAGGGGAAAGGGGTTCATCTATCCATTTTTAACCCCTATTCTAGCTCAGGCCCCACTTCTGGCGATTTGGTTAAAATATACAGCGATGATTCATACTATGTGAACTTAATTTACCTTACTGTATTAAAAAACAAAAGTCCCATTTTTTCCAAGGCAACAGTAACTTGGAATAATATGTAATCAGTTCATTAAGAGATTATGGGGTGAACAAAGAAAAAAAACTTCATTGCTAGATTATTGCTTTATATTAAATAGGTTTGAGATGCTAGAAATTGCTTTTAGGGTCATACCTAAAGTAGTTGTTTCAGAGGAATTTTAATAAATTAATTTTAAATGAAATTGAGATCACAACCCAAAGGCTGTATATTATTATTATTTTTATTATTATTATTATTATTATTATATTTCTTTTTTTTGCATTCATGCTGTATTTTTTAAGACAATCTACCCTGTCTCTATCTATATTACATAACGTTAGTGTGAACTTCCCATTATTATTTTTGCAATAAGCACACTAAAGGTTTCAAGGCCAATGAAAATACACAGTTCCTTTCTATGGGTGTTTGCACCCAAAGCAAACACGGAAAGCACTGCCTTAAAGTATATGTCCAGTCAATTTTTTTTTAATTAGCTAGAGTGGAAAGGATTAGAACCTGTCAGATTTATGGCGCTATCTGGCAGCTTTGTTAGAGAAATCCCCCCCCCACTATCTTTGTTAGAAAAATGTCCCCCCAGTGTCTCAAAAATCTCCAGCAGAAGTACAGACACAAATATTTTTTCATGAATAGAGAGAGTCTAGAACCCTCATCAACTTTGTATTGCAATCTGTATTCCTGTTTCCGACCCCCCCCCCCCACTTCCTACCTGGTCACCAGGACAGTAAGTGAGGGGAAATCTCTCCAAGGCACCTTTCACATGGCCAGCAAACTTTATTGCTATTCTGAAAAACGATCAGCAGATGTTTACTTTTCATGCAGTTGTGCGACGGTTTGCTTGTGTTCAGGAAGCGATCCCAAGGGGGATTTTACAATAAAATATCATGCCGCTCCAAGAAGCACATTTGGCAAGTGGCACCAATGGCAAATGTGAGAAGCCAAGTAAAAGATGAATTCCGGGTATTATATATTTTTACATAATTATATTGGTCCATCTTGGACCAATGTAACTGTGTACTATATATACTTTATCTGGCCAATGCCCCTGCCCTGGAATCTGGAAATCACTGAAGTAGACACAGCTACTCCAGTAATCTTCATTTGATCCCAATGTCAATGCCCTGCCTTTCTACCTCGTCCAATTGGAGAATGCTTTGCATTTTCTGAATGGCTCCAATGCTGATAGTCTGACCTCCTGTGTTCAGAATAAATCAGGCTAACCGCTTAACATGGAACCCAGAAGCAAGTGGAGGTCACTGGAGTAGTGGTGTTTACCTCAGTGATTTCCAGGCTCATGGGGCATCAGCCAGGTATAGTATGTTTATAGTTACATTGGTCCAAGCTGGACCAATGTAACTATTTAAAAATATGCCATACCTGGAATTCATCTTTAAATGTTCTTCACCATGGAGTGAGGCATTGTGTAACCACCTGTTTTTACCACCCCTTTACCATCTTTGTGAACTTGGATTTGTGGAGTAGGGATGAGCTTCGAGTTCGAGTAGAACTCATGTTCGACTCGAACAATGCCTGTTCACCGAACAGCGAACTATTTGGGGTGTTCGCGGCAAGTTCGTGTGAACTTTAGAACCCTGTTAAAGTCTATGGGACTCGAACGTTTGAAATCTAAAGTGCTAATTTTAAAGGCTAATATGCAAGTTATTGTAATAAAAAGTGTTTGGGGACCTGGGTCCTGCCCCAGGGGACATGTATCAATGCAAAAAAAAGTTTAAAAACTGCAGTTTTTTTGGCAGCAGTGATTTTAATAATTCCTTTAAGTGAAACAATAAAAGTGAAATATTCCTTTAAATTTCGTACCTAGGGGGGGTGTATAGTATGCCTGTAAAGTAGCGCTTGTTTCCCATGCTTAGAACTGTCCCTGCACAAAGTGTCATTTCTGAAGGAAAAAAAGTAATTTAAAATCACTTGTGGCTATAATGAAATGTCGGCTCCCGGCAATACAGAGAAAAGTCATTCATAAAAAAAAAAATGTGTGGGGGTCCACGGCATTTTTTTTTAAATTTGGGGTGGAGTTCCCCTTAAAATCCATACCAGACCTGAAGGGTCTGGAATGGATATTTGGGGGGAACCCCACATAATTATTTTTTAATTTGACGCAGGGTTCCCCTTAATATCCACACCCCGAAGGTGAGTGATTTTAAATGACTTTTTTCCTTCAGAAATTAAATTTTGTGCAGGGACAGTTCTAAGCACAGGAAAGAAGCGCTACTTTACAGGCATACTATACATCCCCCTAAGTACGAAATTTAAAGGAATATTTCAATTTTATTGTTTCACTTTAGCTTTTAAAATTAGTACTTTAGATTTCAAACGTTCGAGTCCCATAGACTTTAACAGGGTTCTAAAGTTCACACAAACTTTTGGTCTGTTCGCAGGTTCTGGTGCGAACCGAACCCAGGGGTGTTCGGCTCATTCCTATTGTGGAGTTCTGGATATCAGCGAAAACACACACTGGGGTTCCAGTTCTCTGCCAAAAAGTAAAAACGGCTTTGGCTTGACCTACGCTTTAATAATGCTTAATGCTTAATGTAATAACACGTCCTAATGCAACCTTTGATTATATTGACCAGGTTTTACCTGGTATTTTGTTGAGCAGATTGAGCTGTAGCGGAGCATGCAGAGACAACAAGCTATAGAATTAGCTTGTGACCTTACTCTGGATGGGCAAAGTACTTATTTCCATTAGGTCAAGCACACAACATTGCATTCAACCTGACCTGCTAAATGATAGGCTTCATTTTTTGCCTGGTATTTGTCTTCTTCAACCTGCAGCAGGATGTCCTGTGATAACCTATAGTTACTGATATCCTCATCTTCTAAACAGATAATACAGGCCAAGGTATTCCATGCTTCTTGACTTACCCTGCAAAATGAAAACGTTGCAGATCATAGAATCATGTGACCAGAGCTTCTACTACTGCTAAAAAGTAGTCTGAGGAGCCTAATAAGGCTAACCACAAAGGACTGAATGCAACTCAGAATGATATCAATTTAGAGGACGTTCTTATTTGCTGTATTGTAGTTGTCATGTTTCCTGCTTGTATACTGATTGTCTAGTTTCACTCTGCAAAATGTTTTTATGGTTCTGGGGCTACAGAATCAAGGTGCAGTTCATCTGTCAACAGAGTAAAGTATTTCTAGAAAGTAAAGAATGGACAAATGGGACAAGGAATTTGAGAATTTGGAGGAGCCTGAGAGCATTGAAAGGCCATTTTTGGAGTTAAGAATACATACTTGAACCAATGGTGGCCACTCATGTGCCGCCCCCCTAATCCATGCACCTGGTCCCTAATCTACATGCAGATGCCAGACGCCTGGATTCCAATGTTTTTTTTTCCGCAGCACATAATTAGAGCCAGAGACTTTGGTTGGCTTCAAAAAGTTGGTCTCCAGGTGCAGAGTACTGTGCCCTGAGCCGACCCAGTTGTGTGACATTAGTGAAATAATGTAATGTTTCTCCTCCCGGCCAATCAGGAAGCAGGTTCTAAGCGGGAGACATAAGACCCGATTGACCGTTGTCCTAAGTTCTGATTGGTCATGAGTCCTATGTCCTGATTGGCCAGGAGGATAAGCAACCGCTGGCACTTAGGGGGAGAAGCCGTGGGGCTGGCGAGGGGCCTGGCGGGTGACGATGCAGTGATCAAGCAATGGTGGGGGGAAAGGCAAGCACGCGCGGGGAGGTCTGGTTGGTTGGCTGGCTGGCTGGCTAGCTGGCTGGGGGGAGAGGGGAGGTGGGTCGTGGGCCACATCCCCAAGAAAATTGAGTACCACTGACTTGAACTGAATTTTCTTTTTATAAACCAGCATTTAGTGTTACTTTAATTATTAAACTGATATTAAAGGTTAGTTTTCTTTTTTTTTTAAACCAAACATGTCATACTTACCTGCTCGTGCTTGCTTTTGGGGGCACTGGCGTGTGCTTGCTCCCGAGCCCTGCTCTATGCGTCCATAAGACACATAGAGCTACGGCTCGGATCCACCTCTGCTAACTCTTAATTGGCTCACTGGCTGTGATTGACAGCAGTGGAAGCCAATATCTCCTGCTGCTGAGTTTCAGCCAATGAGGAGAGAGAGACCTGGGACAGCCAAGGCTCCTGTGCACATCCTTGGATCGAGAGGGGGCCTAGGTGAGTATTAGGGGCTGTGGGGGGAACAGCACACAGAAGGATTTTTACCTGTATGCATAGAATGTATGAAGGTAAAACACCTTTAGGCCGCGTACACACGATAGGTTAACGAGAGGACAACGGTCTGATGGACCATTTTCATCGGTCAAAACCGATCGTGTGTGGGCCCCATAGGTTATTTAACCTTCGGTTAAAAAAAAGCCAACTTGCTTTAAAATTTAACCAATGGATTCCTAATCGATAGGTCAAAACTGATCGTTAGTAGGCACGACCATCGGTTAAAAATCCACGCATTATCAGAATCAAGTCGGCGCATGCTTGGAAGCATTGAACTTCATTTTTTTCAGCACGTCGTTGTGTTTTACGTCACTTCATTCTGACACGATCGATTTTTTTAACCGATGGTGTGTAGGCACATCAGACCATCAGTCAGCTTCATCGGTTAACCGATGAGAACGGTCCGATGGACTGATCGTGTGTACGAGGCTTTAGCCTTTACAACCATTTTAGTTCTGAACAGTTTTCTAAAAACATATATATTAGGACAGTGTTGATTGTAGATAGTCCTCCTAGGCTCCTAGGACATAGGTGCTCAACCTGTGGCTCTCCAGCTGTTGCAAAAGTACAAGTCCCGGGAGGCATTGCAAGTCTGACATATATATTAGGACAGTGTTGATTGTAGATAGTCCTCCTAGGAAATAGGTGCTCAACCTGTGGCTCTCTAGCTGTTGCAAAAGTACAAGTCCCGGGAGGCATTGCAAGTCTGACAGGTACAAGCATGACTTCCAAAGGCAGAGGCGTTATGGGACTTGCAGTTCCGCAACAGCTGGAGGGCCACAGCAGGTTAAGCACCCATGTCCTTGGATTATAAAAGGAATGTTATAATGACGCTGCTATTGCATGTTTTGTTTGTCAGAAGAAAATCAAGGTATAGTTTTAAGGAAGTGGACATCTTACAGACATTCCTTCTCTGGTATAGCGTCTTTGTTAACACCTGCATCCGAGCATTTTTTTTCCCTATGCATCACAGCAGAAACGATTTCCTTTTCTACGGTACATCTGTCATACAAAAATAGAATTACAGTGGCAGCTGAATATACAAGCTTTCTACACATTTATATGACTAAACATGATTATGATATGATATAGATATAGCAAAGCACATGCATTAGCGTCACATTGGTTCAGTGTCCACACGCCAACTATGGACTTTTACTGGAATTACACTGAACTTTCAAACAGCGACTTAACATTTATACTCCATAGCATCTGTTATTATTACCATTGAATATGTTCTGTGTATTGTTGAATACATTTTACATTTTCCTGATAAACCAGACACAATTCAAGTCAACTAAAATTCAACTTCTTATTATCTTGACTTTGTTGAGCCAACATATCCTGTCGCACTTTCCAATAAAGGAGTATAGTGATAAACATTGTTAATAATTCTGCACATATCTGGAGACAAAAGGTTAAGAGGCCTCTCTTATCAGAGTTTACAGTCTAATAGGAAATGTCAAAGCAAGTATGGATTTTGGAAAAGTTTGCGTGATTAAATACATTTGGAGCACTGAAAAGTGTCTATGCCATCCGAAACAATCAATCAGATTCCAACTTTGATTTTTTTTAGATCACTTTAAAAAAAAAAAGGAAACAGGGAATCCGATTGGTTTCTATGCATCTTAGACAGTTCTCTTTTTACCTATTTATATGAAGCAACCCCAATAGCGGAACATATTTTTATTTCCATATATAACCTGATTTTCACAAACCTGTGATTGCAGGATAATAGGTCTAACTATTTCTCTGTTGGCTCAATGGTAACATCTTTTGTTAATTTATGATAGTCATTATGCGATCTGCGTAATTTCCATTTCTGCTGCTTCTTCAAAACAGATTAAACTTTTTGGGTGTTCCTCTGTAGATGTCTTTCCAGTGACTTCACTTGATGAATGTGACAAGTTTTGTGTGTTTTTTTTTTGTATCCCTCCCCTCATTGAATTTTAAAGATTTTTTTTTATAAATACAGGCCAATAAGGGCCCAAAGGCAGTATTTCAATGGCTGCTAAATCTTTCAAGGTTAGGACTTAACCTCCCTAATTCAGCTTCAACCTTCAGTCTGAAGCCAATCAAGAATATCAGATGATACTTAAACAATGAGGGATTTCTGATATTCAGGTACAGCCTCTCTTCAATAGGATTGCAAATGCTTTGTGTGGAGAAAGTCGGTTTTGCTCAAAAGTAGTGTCACAAAAAGTGAAATTACCATTTGCTTGGAATGATGCCATTCATCATTGTCAGGGTACTAAGCGTTGTAAAGAGTTAGGGCTCACCAAATTAATGCCTTGTTTTGCATCAGCTAAATTTCCCAAATCCTTGAGGATGGATCATAGAAAACTCATCTCTCCGTTTTAATTTATCAAGCCAATATGAATTCAAAAGCAGAAAAGAAAAAAGGGGTCCCTGCTTCTTTTATTTACAGTCTAATTCAGAAAGAAAGGAATGTAAGATATGAAAATAAGTTGGGAAATAAGATAAATCTCTGGGTGAAATCACCAGATCTACCCAGCCCTATAGCACAGCCTCCATAATTCATTTGTAGGTCAGCTCAAGGGATTAGCCATGACGTATCAGAAAATTCATTTATTTTTATTTTATTTTGCTGTTTCTTATGCATAAGGGTAATGCTGTCCCCAAGGCTTTCCAGGTAGCCCTCAAAATTTGACAACATTTGCTGTCTCTGAGGCCTGAGAAAAGATTAATTTTCAAATAAACAGCATAAAAATGTATGGAGTTGTATAAATTTGAATACAAAATGCATTTGTTTTGCTTGCCTACATGCAGACATGCACACTGTCTGTTCAGCCAAAAATCATAAAATGACATTGAAATTAATGATTTTATGCACATTGTGCAAGTCAGTAAAGTTTTAATTGTTGTTTAAAAGACAAACATGTAAAGAGACAAATAGGTTGTAATATGATTTAATAAGCATTTAATGAGCATCTAATAACAGTGTTGCAATATATTATTGTATAATAGTTAGCAACAGATATTAGACAAATTATATAAAATCTTTTGTACAATTGGAAGAAATGAGTGCCTGCCAATCAATGATATCCCTATATTAAGTTTTTAAATGCAGATTAGTAATTTGTCATTATTGCCCTTGTTTCATACATGAAACAACATGGGGTGGGGGGCAGATTGAAGAGCAGTTTTATGGCGTCAAATCAGCTTCTACTGTAGCTTCTAGTTTCAAGGCTTAGCTAAACAAGCTGATCAGTTTATTCTGATAGTGATGTGAGAATACAATGTCAAGGCAGGGTTTTGTTTTTCATTTACCTCATTTGTGTGGCTGAAGGAATGCCTATTTTTTTTTTTTCGTGTCAGCCTCCTGAATGAACAAAAGAAAACCAAAACAACAACCTGTCTATAGCCAGCTCTACTGTAGCCCTATAGTAGGAGATGCAAGGCAATCATGAGCTCTGATAAAGTCCCTTTAGGGCAAAACACATTGGCAAGAGCTTTTTGTAGTGATGTCATATGCCATTGGCTCGATTTGGGCGACATCATTTTTATGTAAGTTACTTGCTTGCCAGCTTTTATCGTTATTGTAAAGTGTTCTTTTAATAAAAATTATATTACACTGCTGGAGCATTTCTCTTCTATATATGTACACCATCGGGGAGCATTTTGTTTGGATGTGGAGGACAGTGGGGTTTATTTACTAATGCGGGAGAGTGCAAAATTAGGCTCACTTCTGCATAGAAACCAATCAGCTTTGATCTTCAGCTTTTTTAAATAAGCTTTGGCAATAAAACCTGAAAGCTGATTGGTTATGCCGATGATAGTCACCGCTCCAATAAGGTATGGGGATGGATCCGCGTCCTCTCAGAGAAACCTAGGTGTCGGAAATGCACAAAGCAATTGTAGAAAGAAAATGTTTGGACAGCCGCACTCTGGAAAAACCTTCTCGGTTACCTTTATTTGGTAAAAGTAATCAAACACCGCAAATCACAGCAAAAATAGGGACATACAGCTGCTGATTATATGATTATCCAAATAACCACACATTACAGCAAAAATAGGGGCATACAGCTGCTGTATGCCCCTATTTTTGCTGTGATGTGCGGTGTTTGATTACTTTTACCAAATAAAGGTAACCAAGAAGGTTTTTCCAGAGTGCGGCTGTCCAAACATATTCTTTCTACAATTGATTGGTTATGCAGATGCTATGCAGAAGTGAGCCTGATTTTGCACTCTCCAGCTTTAGTAAAAAAAAACGAGTGTGTCATGTTTTGCCCACATTTCCTAAATATGTATTGCCATGCATCTATATACACAGTGAGGTCTTGGATATTGGAGAGTACATATCTTGATTATTGGGTAAAAGTAGTGATTTATCACTATTTGGATAATCATATATATAATGTTATTTTTGACCTGTTTGAAGTCATTATATCTGGCAGTACTGGCACTAAGCATATGCCTAAGAGGGGTCACCCTCTGGCATCAATAGAAAATTAAAGTGTTTCTAAAGTCATTTTTTTTACCTTAATGCATTCTCTGCAGTAAGGGAAAACATTTTTATCTTTCCCATACTCCCATCCCTAAACAGTTACCTATTTCCTCTTACTGCTTCAATGCTGTTCAGGCTGGAGCAGTGCTCTCCTCTCTTCCAGTTCTCACAGGAAGATGCTGAGAGGGGGGCATGGCTTACCAACACTGTGTGTGTGTATGGAAGCACACAGCTGAGATTGTGCATGCACGAGTACCCCCATAGCACATGGCTTACTAAAAAGACACACAGAGGAAGAAAAAGCAGACAGCGCTGGTGGGGGACTACCAACAAAAGGTTGGTAAGAGAAAAGGGGGCAAGAGACTGATCTGTGCAATATTGTTGCACAGAGAAGGTAAGTATAAGCTCTTTTAATTTGAACCTTGAATATCACTTTAAAGAAGTCTCACTTCTAGTGCTGCAACTGTGTTTATATCAATATTGAAAGGTTTTGTATATCGGTCCTTATTATTGGCTGTTAATATGACACACACTTCATATACTGTACACTAGTGTGGGAATGTTTTGATGTATAAATAGTGCAGAATGCTTCTGAATGAAAATGTATTGGCTTAAAAAGTAACTCCACTTTCGTTGAGAAAAAAACAAAACCTCTGGGTGATCTATGTACATTGCAAGGATTTTTACCAAACGTTGTAGCAGATTTTTGCTTCTGTTCTGAAGAAAACACTGTTTGACCATGTTCTTTGGATACTAATTCTGAATGGGAGTGTCTAGTTCATTATAACCACCTGGTGCACTTGGGGAATACCTCACAAAAAATGTTGTTGCAGAGGATGCCTATAAATGTAACTTGTACCTTAGTGCGGACTTGTGGGAAAATCATTGAACCAATCACACAAGCAGGAAATTTCATTTTGGAGGCGTTCTCTAAACCAACGGGGTACAAAACGTTGTCATATTGAATTGCATTTTTACATAAGATTAAAGTGCTGCAGATTGAAATGGAAAGGTAATTTCTAATAGCATTAAATTACAATATGGCACGTGTAGCATTTGTGAATGCAGTCTTCTTTTTTATTTGCAATATTGTTTTTTTCCACAAAAGTGGAGTTATCGTTTAATTAATCAAAAGCAAAAATCAACTCATAGAAACCATAGTGTCATTCATTGAGCTACAGAAAATGGAAATCTGATTGGTTTGCCAATGGATTTTGATCTTTGTATATACAGTGCCAACTGAATTGCATTATTGTACAGGGTGACCAACGGAAGTCGGAGGTTTTTAGAACAGGTAGTACATGGTAAGTGGTGATGGGAGGGGGATGAGCTAGGTGTCTCCCCCCTAAGCTGAAATGCCCCCCCCCCCCCACTGAAATGGCAATTCAGTCACAATGAAGCAGTGGACGTTACAACATTGTTTGTTTGCTTACAACAGCTTTGTTCTAAGCGGTGAGTCTATCACAGTAACGCAATGGCTATTTTGTCGAAAAATTAATTGTTGATCGACATGGGGCTGTTCGTGATGCAATAATCATGATAAGGGACAAAGCTCATTTTCATTTGAATGGAACAGTAAATAAGCAGAACCTTCATTACTGTGCTCCTAAAAATCCTAGGAACACTCAAGAAAGACCTTTCCACTGTACACGTGTTACAGTGTGGTGTGTGGTTGCCCCTTTTGGCATTATCAGCCCGTTTTTCTTTTTTTGAAAAAGACAGCGTAACAGTATCTGTTAACTTGGTATATTACATTCACATTATTTTCAGCAGGATGGTGCCACAGTGCCCATGAGTATCAGATAAAAAAAAGCGAATGCTTTGACAGGTACCAGGCAGATACAGTAAATGGACGTGACCTGAAGGATATGTGTAAATTGTCATTGTTGACTTGCTTCTGAAAATGCCTGGTTGCAATCCATGATTTCTTCTTTTCATTGAACCAGAACAAGCATGCGGCAAGTTTAAGGGGTCGTAAAACTTTGTGTTTTTTCACCTTAATGTATCCTATGTATTAAGATAAAAAAAACACCTTGCACTCTCTGCCCCCACCGAGCCCCCGTTTTACTTACCTGAGCCCCGAATCTCCATAAGCGAGATCCCGCGATGCTTTCCCCCAGCTATTGTGGGCTCTTCATTGGAGGATTGATAGCAGTGCAGCCATTGGCTCCTGCTGCTGTCAATAAAATCAATGACGCGGCACACCGAGGGGCGGGGCCGAGTGATACACTCGACGGCTATGGCTGCCGACTATATCACATGGGAGTGCGCCACCGCAAGCTTAACCCCTTGGGAGAGCGCTTCCCAGAGGCGGGTTAGCTCTTGCAGGGAAGAGCTGAGACAGTCGCTGAGGGACCCCAGAAGACAAGGATCGGGGCCACTCTGTGCAAAATAAACTGCACAGTGGAGGTAAGTATGATATTTGTTATTTAAAGAAAAAAAAATAAACCTTTACAACACCTTTAAGTCAGAGTGGACTGAGAAATCCTCATTTGCATACCTCTTTATGATTAGTAGCCAAGAAAATGTTGAAACATTTGCATCACAAGACAGCCAGGCAACTAACATTTTCACAAGATGAACTCAGCAATGGTGGCTTCCACATTTCTATCAGCACACGTTTACCTTTTTTACTGTGTGAATATATCTTCTACATTTTAATACAGCAGTAACTAAACTAAATAATAAGTGATTATATAAATTTTATCTTATTTATACATAGATACAGCAAGTGATCATATCCACATTAAACCCTAATGCCGCATACCCATGATCGGAAATTCCGTGGATTTTCTTCCAACGGAATGTTGGCTCAAACTTGTGTTGCATACACACAGTCACACAAAATTCTGACCGTCAAGAACGCGGTGACGTACAACACTATGACAAGCCGAAAAAAATTAAGTTCAATGCTTCTGAGCATGCGTCGACTTGATTCCTATGTGAATACATTCTCACCATGTACATCCAACTGTACATCCACTCCAATCAGCAAGAAGCATAAGGTTTGTTGTTGCAGAGATATAGGTCTGACTCAGCAATGGCCTTGCGAGACCTCTGCAGATATACCACTGCTTCTATGGTGTGAAGAAAACTCATTGTAGGGCTTTGCACACATTTTATTCTGGCTTTAAGTAATTAAAAATGTTCTTTTATTACATGCAAATTTATAATAACTCCCCATTACATTAAGAATTTTACAATTCTTTTAATTTCAATTACAAGAGTTGTATATAAAGGCAAAAACCGGGAAAAAAGTTGGCTTCTAACAAGATTCAACAACATCCTCAGCATATCTAGCCCCTGACATGACATGCTCCTACAAAGTACGGTATAGTATGCTGGATGTCTAATATATAGTCAGTATTAGAGACAATCTCATGGCAGTGAGAGAACAGAGAACCACTTAAAGTCAAGCATCTGATAAAGCCTTTGAAGAGCCTGTTGGTACAAATATTTTGGAGATAAATTGGGAAGATCGAGCACAATATGCACAAAGATTTATTGTACTTGGATAATAAATATTATCTGGTACTGTCACATCTATATTGTGGGATAATACTGTCTAATATCTTTACTGTTCCTGGAAAGATCTTGTAGGGATCTTCTACCCTCTACTGTTACCTGCTAATATCACAGTGTTATGTATAAATATGTATCATCACTTCCTGTCCCTGTAGCGCTGGGTTAATAAACCCAAGAACTGAGTACTGTATGTGTGTAGTGGTCACCTTCCAGTACATTAGTCGGTGAACGTGTTTATTGCGTTATATACAGATCTTGGTATTTTTTTTGAAATATGTTTTTATTAAGGAAGTTACACAACAGAGTAATTACAAAACAGGACATATAAGCATTTTTTGAGGACATTCACAGTAGAAGAACAGTATATGGAGAGAATCTCAAAGAAATAATTAAGGGGGGATGGCATAGGTTTAGTGGCACATGGGGTAGGTGGAATAGTCCTTACAAAAAAAAAAAAAAAACAAGAGGGGGGGGGGGTAGGGGAGGAGGGAGGGAAGGTAAGAGAACGTCAATCCCGCGAGGGATCCTGGTACAGAAAATACATTTTCTCAAAGTTCAACCTCTCGGTAGGAGTGAAAGTGTGCAACAGAAAGGGATTCCATAAGTGATAGAAGCGGTTCTTACTCCGTTCGTGGGTTAGGTCCGTGTTGAGCCTGTCCTTGTATAAGAGCTGCAACAGTTCCTTTTTAACTTGAGCAGTGGTTGGGCAGTCAGCAGATATCCACTTCTGGAGGATGGCTCTCCGGGCTATCAAGAGACATATCAGAGTCCAGTCCCTGCTCAGGGGGGTGGTAGGGGAAGACCAGGGGAGCAGTAGGGGGTCCCAATAGCCAAAGATAAGTAGTAGCGGGTCCTTGGGTATGCGCAACAGGGTGACATCGAAAATGTATTGGATGACTTGGTCCCAGAAACTGGCTATGAGGGAGCAAGACCAGAACCTGTGAGCCAAGTTAGGTTTGGGTTGTTTACAGAGGGGGCAGTCTGGGGTGGCATGGGCTCGGCTGAAGGGGATGTGGGCTCGGTGAACAATTTTGATCTGCGTCTCTCTCCATATTTCGTTAGGGATAAGTCTATGGATGGTGGTGAGGCCATGCAGGAGCTTCTCCACCAGGTCAGGGTCAGGGAAGTCCTTCGACCAGTTGGCCGCCGAGGTTGACGCCAGGGGGGGGGGGGGGTGTTGTGCAGGAGGAGGGGACGATAAATGTCTGAAATTTTGTATGAGGCCCGGGAAATAAGGGTGTCGGTGAGGGAGCTCTGGAACCTTTTTCTGTCATCCCGACAGGCGTTTTTCAGAAAACTAATGCATTGAATATACTGGAATACATGTGATGAAGGGAGAGAAAATTTGTCTGCCAGGGCTCTAAATCCCATGGGGCGGCCTGAAAGGGGGTCACACAATGAATAAAAGGATTTGATACCCTTATCCTCCCAGTCGAGGTAAGGCTGGTTATCTAAGCCTGGTTGGAAGCTCGGGTTACCCAGGATTGGGAGGTATCGTGAGATAGAGGATGGGACATTGAGGGCTTTCCTGACCTCTCTCCAGGCAATGACTGTATCCCGGAGAAGGAGATTGTGTTGGAGGGGCAGATTTCCAATGACAATGGAGAAGGGCCGTAAGGGAGAAGGGGCGGACCATCGCCGATTCAAGGGGGTAGTTCGAGCACCTGGAGGACTGGGATATCCAATCCAAGCCTGTTCTCAATAGACATGCCAGGTTATATAGCCTGATGTTGGGAAGGGCAATGCCCCCCTCTCGCCTGGGAAGATGCAGCTTGGCAAATGCTATGCGCGCCCTCTTGCCACGCCAGAGGAACTTGGAAATGGCAGAGTTAATGGATTTAATGTCTTTGTGGCGCAGAAGTAGTGGGATGGTTTGTAGTGGGTACAATAGGCGTGCAAAACTGACCATCTTGACAAGGTGGCATCTTCCCAGCAGCGAGAGAGGCAGGTCCATCCAGTTCGCCAGTTCTTGGGATATTTTGGTGAGCAGGGGGGGATAGTTGAGGTGGTATAGGGAGGAGGGCAGTTTACCTATTTTTATTCCCAGGTAAGTGATATGTGACTTCGCAACAGTGAATAAGGAGCTCTGGGACCAAGAGGGGACAGATAGGGAACCTATGGGGAGTATTTCGCTCTTATTATAGTTAATACGAAGCCCAGAGCATTGCCTGAATTCGTCAAAAGTGGTCTTGATCGTGGACATGTCAAGTGAAGGGCTGGATGTGAAAATAAGGACGTCGTCGGCAAATAGTGACGTGCGAAGGTCGTGACCTCCGACATGAATGCCATGAAGGGGGGCGATCTGGGTTAGGTGGCGGGACAGGGGTTCAAGCGCTATGTTGAAAAGGAGCGGGGAGAGCGGGCAGCCTTGCCTCGTGCCTTTGTGCAGCCTGAATTCCTCAGAGAGGAGGCCCGCAGCGACCACTCTCGCGGCAGGGGCAGTGTACATTGATTCTATGAGATGCGTGAAGGGGCCCGAGAAGCCCATTTTGGACATGACCATGGAGAGCCATTCGAAACTAACGTTATCGAAAGCCTTCTCCGCGTCTAAGGTGATGATGGCATGGTCTCCTGCCGGGTCATTTTTTGCGTGTTCGAGAGCTAGCATTACCTTCCTAATGTTCATGGTGGCCGTCCTACCCTTTACAAAGCCCGATTGTGCGGGGTGGATCAGGGAGGGTATAATGGATGCCAGTCTAGTGGCTGCTATCTTGGAGAGGATTTTAACGTCAAGGTTTAAAAGTGAGATGGGCCTATAAGAGCCAGGTTCTAGGGGGTCTTTGCCCTTCTTCTCCAAGAGTTTTACGATGGCCTGATTGCCCGTTGGTAGATAGGACCCACCCGACCATATATGTTGGTAGACGTCGTGGAGAGGGGGGGACACAGTCGAGCTAAAGGACTTGTAAAATTTTCCAGTGAAGCCATCTGGGCCTGGAGCTTTAGAGGGGGAAAGCTGTTTGATAACGGATTGGACCTCCAGGATGGAGATAGGGGCATTGAGGGCTTCGAGCTGGGTGGGGGTTACCTGATCCAGGGAAATACGTCGTAGGAAGTTGAGGGCCGTTGGCTTATCAATAGGGTCTGAGGCATACAGGGAGGAGTAGAATTGGCGCATAGTATTATTGATATCTTTTGGGGTGCAGTGTACGGAGCCCGACGGATCTCTGAGGGACATGATATGCGTCGGGCGGTTGGGTCCTTTACTTAATCTGGAAAGGAGTCTACCTGCTTTGTTACCAAACTTGTGGAGGGAGGCGTCTAGATGTGCCTTTTGGGTACGTTCGAGGGTGGCCGCCCAGCTATCAAAGGCCTGCTTAGCAGCAAACCAGGCGCTACGGTTGCTGGGGGAGTCATCAGTATAGAGGACCCGCTGGGCCTGATGCAGTGTTGCGCTGGCCTGTTTGTAGCGTCTAAGTGTGTGTTTTTTTAATGTGGCGGCGTAGGCTATTATGCAGCCCCTGAGGAACGCTTTGCCCGCTTCCCAGAAAAGGTTAGGATTATCGGCGTGTAGCGCATTATCCGACGCGTATCCCGACCAGGCTTTTTCCAGATGTAGGTGGAAATCGGAGTTGTTGTGAAGATAGGAGGGAAACCGCCAGATTGTGGGGTTGGAGGCTAAGTCAGGATCTTCAAGGGTGGTCAAGACCGGGGCATGGTCCGAGATTGCAATGTCGTGTATGTCAGCTTCCGAGATCAGTGGGAGGAGAGAGTCAGAATAGAAAAGATAGTCCAGTCTCGTGAAGACATTGTGAGGGTGGGAGTAAAATGAGAATTCCCTGTCAGCTGGGTGTTTTAGTCGCCATAGATCGTGAATGTGCAGTGAATCAATAGTCAACGCCAGCAAGGTCTGGGTGAGAGGAGTCAGAGGAGGACGGGATTGTCTGGTAGAGGACCTGTCGTCTGTCGGGTGCATAATGGAGTTGAAATCCCCGCCTATCAGGTGTGGGCAAGCTGGGTCTCGAAGCGCCCAGGAGGTGAGGTCGCTAAAAAAGGCACTTGTGGGGCTGTTGGGAGCATATACATTGGTGATGTTTACAACCCTGGATCCCAGTTGGATACGGGCAGAGGCGAATCGCCCCTCAGAGTCTGAATCTGAGGACAATATCTTGCAGGGAAGGTTTTTGTTGACAAGGATTATTACCCCGGCTTTCCGACCACTTGAGTCAGAGCCGAGGACTGTGCCTACCCAGAGTTTCCGCAGCCGCGGGAAGTCGGAAGTGGACAGATGGGTTTCCTGAAGGAGGGCAATGTCGGTCTTGAGCCTTTTAAGGTGGCGCAGAACTTTCATCCTCTTATTGGGGGAGCGGAGCCCTTTAACATTCCAGGAGACTATTCTCATGTTGGGAAAACTATCAATGGGGTGTGGGCAGGATGTGGAGGCGAGGAGAATGGGAGCATGGAGCATAGCAGAAGTGGGGTACAAGGACAGCAGATGGAGTGATGGTTGGCTGGGAGAGAGAACGGAGGTGCTAATGGATCCCTAAAAATGGGGAGAGGGCAGAGAAACAGGGAAGGGGAGATGGGGGAGGGATGATGGGGACAAACAAGGTGAACAACAACATTCGGGAGCTTCACTTTTTTCCGCATGGAGCCACTGAATAGGCCAACTCCCAACCCAGGGCTCACTATGCAGCACTTCACCCGCAGCGACTGAGGGGGGGGGGTGTAGGCAACAGGAGCAATGCGTGGGGGGGCAAGAGCTAAACAGGTATCTCTGCGGAAGAATGGAAGGGCCCACACATGACATATAAACGTAAGTGAAAACCCAATATTAAACACAAGTAAAGCTAGAACAACTATTACCAATCGTGCAAGAAGAACATAAAACAATGTGAAATAAAATAGCATTAAAGAGCAAAAACAAAATGGCATAACAGCATAATAGCATTGGGCCTACCGTGGCCCCCCGGGTGAAGGGGGAGGCACGATGAAGGAGAAGGACCCAGGAGTGGTCTTAGACGATCAAAGTGCAGCAGAGTTGCACCAGGATGGTGCGGCCATCCAAAAAAAGGAAAAAAGAAAAAAAGAAAAAGAAAAAAAAAGGTTCAAGAGGAGGAGGTGTGTTGTCGGTCGGATCCAGAAGCCTTGAATCTTTTAGGAGAGTCCTTGCGTGGGCTCCCGTGTTCCAGGGCCCGGTTGGAGGATGCAGCTCTAGGAGACAGGTTGTGGTGGGGGCCTGAGCGGTGGGACCTCAGGAAGGCCTCAGCTTCGGATGGGTCATGAAAGGAGAGCTGATCTCCGTTAGGTGCTCTGAGTCGAAGCACGGCCGGGAAAGCCAGAGTAAACTTGACTTGCATTCAGTGGAGCTCCGTGCAGATCTGCTGGAAAGCCTTCCTCCTCTTGGAGACGTCCACAGAGTAGTCCGCAAAGACCAGGATATTCATGCCGTCTATCTGGAGGGTCCTGGACTGCCTGAACTTCTGCAGGATGAGGGACTTATCCGAATAGTTGAGATACTTGGCGATCACAGGACGTGGTGATTTGCGTTCAGAGTTGAAGAGGCCCATGCGGTGGGCGCGCTCAACAGTGCAGGGGCCGGGCAGGCCCAGGGCCTCGGAGATGCGTCTTGAGCAAAGATCTGAAAGTGCCTGGGGTTGCAGCGATTCCAGGACGCCAATAAAGCGCAGATTGCTCCTCCTGGATCTATTCTCAAGGACGTCCAGTTTGTCGAGTATATACTTGTTCGTCTTGTCTTACGCATGTTCAAAGGATTGGGCCTGGTAAAGTTCCTCTTCTATATGACCGATGCGACTCTCAGCCTCATTCAGTCGGGATGCATGCTCCCCTAGTTGAGCCTGGATTTTCTGTATCCCTGCATTGATGGCTTTTTCCACTGAAGTTGCTATCATGGGGGATAATAGAGCAGCCACGGCCTGGGCCATCAGCTCTATGTTGTGCATATCCCCCGCTTGTGGGGATGATGAGGAGATGTGGACAGTCTGAGGGGTAGTTGGAGGGGCTGGTGTTGCACTCACCTCCATAGCAGGTGCCGATTCTACGATCGGATCCACGACCGGATCCGTGCAGGCCGAAGCCGGGGCCTCGATTTGCGGCTGTCCCGTTCGCGCCGCGGCGGCGGCGTACGATCGCGCGCCGTTTTTTTCCAGAAACCTGTCCATCCTCGTGTGGGGGGATGGCGGATGATTAGCCCAGGGGTCGGTGGCGGGTCTGCAGGCTTTTATAGGCAGTTTTTGGGGCCTGTGTGCGGGAGCTGATGGAGCACACAGCTACTCCATGCGGCGCCGGAACCGGAAGTGATCTTGGTATTTTAGTGAGCTGTGTCCCTTCTGGTCTGGGATTCTTTAGTTAGTTTTAGCCAAGGTCTCAATAACCAGTATAGACTAGAGACAAGTAAGGCATCGGATAGCCGCTTCTGGTAGTTAGAGGTTCAGTTGCATAGCAGAGTAGAAACTACTTGGGTCTAGGAGGCAGAGATAGATAGTTCCAGTGCCACTCCACAGTTTCTGCAAGTAGGAAGCTATGTTCAAGCCTGGTTGGACAACAGTCTCCCTATCACTGCTAATCTTGTTTTCAGGTATCTGATACAAAGATGGATGCCACATTGCAATCATCCGCAGTGCTCTCTGAAACTGAACTTTGCTGCACTATTCATCTGGAAGTATCTCTATTATTAACTATATATTCCTGGATATATAAGCATTATTCCACCAGTCCTCCTGTTGGGCCCCTTGCTGATCTTTGTACATTGAATGTTTGTACTATTAATGATCTTTGCTTATGTACATCTTGTATTATTTCCATGCTGATTTATTGCTATATATTTATGGTTAATGTTATATGTGGGTTTCAGTAGTTCCTCTGCTCCCAATTACTTTGATTAGATTACTAATTAATTTTCCAGGAAGGGAATCCACTCTGTCCCTTTTCTCAGAGGCCCTATCCTGGGTGGAGACACTGAGAACCTTATTATCAAACCCACTCTTCCACTTAGCGAAGGTTCTGCTTCTTTTATTTGAAACAGAATTTCATGTTTTTTTACCAAATGTGATACTTTGCACTATAAGCAAGCCCAATTTATATTTGACTGTACCAAATTCACTCTAGTAAATCATTACTTCTGTCCTATGGATCCTTTTATTTACAAATCTATGGTACAGCCATGGGTGCTAACTACGCCCCATGTTACGCAAATGGGTTATTGGGAAGATATGGCCATTTGGAATTATAACCCTTTCTCAGAATATTTAAATTTTTACGGCAGGTACATAGATGATATTATGATCATCTGGAGCAGAGGGTTGTCCAAGCTTGCTTCCTTTGTTGAACTGTGCAAAAACAACTTCCTGGGTTTGCGCTTGTTACTAATCAGCTTCAACTGGCATTTCTTGACCTAGAGCTGTTTCATGAAGAGTGGCAATTCATATTTACATTACCATAGCTGCCACCTTCCCACGTGGAAGAATAATAAACCAGTGGGCCGATTTGGTAGGTTGCAGAGAAAATGTTTTAAGGTAGAAGACTATACAACACAGCGTCAAATTCTTATAGATACAGTACATTTATAGAAAAGAAAAACTTGGTTGATTTGGTTATGGAGGCCCACCTGCCAATTTTTTGAACATGGTCAGTCAACTTTTCTACACAATAATGTCAATAACATCGTCCTTGAGTTTATAACCTGCTTGAGTGAATTTGTAATATACATCTAACAATGTCCTTGTAATTTGTTGTATGTTGGGAGAACAAAACGCACATTAAAGAAGGGGATGGGTTTAACCCCCGCAAGTTTATCCAAAAGGGCTGCACCGAACACAGCGTCCCTCAACATTTCTCTCAACATCACAACAAGAATATTTCTGACTTAAGGGGTTTTGGTATTGAATTTATGCCTACTCATCTCATCAATAATGAGAAATTCCTTGTACTGTGCAAGAGGGAAACATTTTGGATTAATAAATTACAAGCTTTGAGTCCTAATGAAATATACATACTGTGGGGTGATGTGGTGATGGCATGCAGTTCCTGGCCTTTCTCGCTATTTTAAATCTTTACACAGGTGTGTAGTGAAGTTGCAGTGTAAGGGTGCATGCACTGATACACACGATAAAATGCAGTGATTTGTGTGTTTGTATGTGTTTTTGTGTATGTGTATAAATGTACATACACACATATACATGTATGCATGTATCCCCATAGGCGAGGCTTTACATTTTTTTACTGGTTACATGTTTTGAGTTGCAGAGGAGGTCTAAGGCCAAAATTATTGCTCTTGCTCTAACGTTCACAGAGATATCTCACACGTATAATTTGAACACTGTTTTCATATGTGGGCGGGACAAAGCTTGTAACCACGTGTAGTGCCGCTTGTAGTATACATCTAACAATGTCCTTGTAATTTATTGTATGTTGGGAGAACAAGACACACATTAAGGAAAAAGGGCTGCACCGAACACCTCGTTGTAGTGCCGCTCAAAGCTGGTGAAAAAAAAGCAATGTAAGTGTGCAGGTTGTCTTATGTTAGATCCAGAAAGTAGTGAAGCATGAATGTATGAGGGACACAGCACACCACTAGCTCAACAGTGGTGGAGAGAAATGGGAAACAACTTCAGCCTGGAACTTCTTCTAAGCCACACACTTCTGATGCATTTCATCTCATCCACTGGGGGCTTAGTCCATAGAGGTTAGTGTACTGTCTAAGCCCTGTTGGGTGGGGTGAAATGCATCAGAGGGCATTGTTTAGGAGGAGTTCCAGGTGGAGGCTGTTCACATTCCCCTCCACCTGTTAAGCTAGTGTTGGGTGGTGTCTCTCATCCCTTCAATGGGATACCATAGAGATCATTTTTATATATACTGTATATGATCTCTTTGGTATCTCAGTCTTAATAATTCAATAAAGAAAAGGATTTCTATTTGCCATATAGATTTATCCAATCCCCTTCAATCCCCTCTCACATTAGGATTATTGTCATGGATGTCAAAGAGGTGCTTGTTGAGTTTTATTATAAAACTACACCTATCAAATACAAAAAAAGCCAACAACATTTTGCCAGGATTATAGCAAATACATCAGAATTCTACCTCTGTTTTGGATATAAACCAAACACCAACAGTAACAACATTGGAGACATTTTTTACTAGATTATTAAGAGGTCCTCCAGGGACTATTACAAAAGCTTTTCAGTCAGTATAGCTAACCAAATAGATGTCTGTATTTTTCATTAGTACTCATCTGTCTAGCCAATGCAGGCTATACACACACACAGATTTCTCCTGTTTAGCCCAGTAGACTGAAAAAGAGAAATCCATGAAATCCCGTATCCATGCTAAACAGTGTGGATGAACAAATCTTTGCTGCTATTGTATTCTGACAGTTGGCACCCATGGCTGTCAGAATACCCAAACAGTTGCTGCTGCTGATGGCTGCAATCAATGTTCAGACATCTTCTACCCCCCAGCTCCTTCTACTTCTCAGTTGAAGTTTATCGAGCTGGGTGGTGTTGGCAGGACCATTCCCAGTGTAAAATGTTGTCCAACTCTGTAGAAGCTGTGTCAGCCTAACCTAAAACCTAATACCAAAAAAATGAAAAAAAAAAAAAGTTACAGGAAATGGGGTAAATGATCGCACCAGCCGGGAAGCCACTGGCTGCAAAAAGCCCCTAGAGGCAATTCAGTTTGCATGTGTAGCGCTATATGAGTCATTCATTCATTCAGGAATTCTGGTGGTCTCTTCTGCCATCATTTATTCTTTCTGACTGTCAGCGGTAACGTACAGTGAGTCACATGAGTACATTACGGCACCCACTCTGTGCTGTGGCGATGTGACTCCCATGCACATGCAAGAGTGAGTGACATTATCATAGCCTGGCCATTTAAGCAGCCAAATGTAGTGAACCCAGTAGAGAGGTGGGAAGCGCCTCAGCACTGGCATTGCAGCGCCGGAGGTCTTCCTTTAACAGGTAAGTCTGCCATAATGTGCTGGTATGTGGTGCATACTAGCACATTATGGCCTAAAGCTTCAGATAAAAAAAATTACAAAGTTTAATACCACTTTAAGAGAAGGGAGTCATCTGGGGAGTTTTATGCAGACAGTGATGAGCTAATTTTTGTGAGCTTCTACTGGACTAGCAGGAAACGTAACTGAGACTAGCACAAAAACACACAAGAACAGGCCTCTGGGGTCCACTGAAAGAAAATTAAAGGTGCCTGTAAGCATTTCAAGTGCCTGCATCTGACATCTCGTTACTAGGTTTAACTTTAGTACAAATAAACTTGTATATGCAATGCTAAAACTTTTTTTAGTTTCTAATAGAGCGAGAAAGGATTAGAATTTCTGTCTGTTTTTTGCCGTCTCTCTCAGAAGTGATCTATGGTGTGGATAGAAATGTGCAGAATGGAAAAATTAAATAAACAAAAGAATGCTGGCAATAGAAAATGCAGAAAGAAAAAAAACAGTGTGCCCAATCTATACCAGGCTGTTATTGTCTGGTATAGATTTTATGGGGAACCCTACATCAAAATTAAAATAAAACGGTGTAAAAGCCCCCACAAAATCCCTACCAGACCCTTATCCGAGCATGCAACCCAGCAGACCAGGAAAGGTGGGGTGAGCAACCATACCAGGTTGCATGCTCTTACCTTATGGGTGTGTTTTGGGGAAGGGGGGCTCTGCCCCCCACTCCAAAGCACCTTTTCGCCATGTTGATGGGGAGAGGGGCTCTTCCCCACAGCCCTGGCCGGCGGTTGTGGGGGGCTTATCAGAATCTGTAAGCTTTCTTTAACAAGGTGGCCCCAGTTCCCACCCCCACCCTAAATGAATGAGTATGGGGTCAATCACACCGCCTGCCGCACTGCTGGACCCAAAAGAAAAAACTCTGGCCTCACGAATGCTCTCACCGACTGCCTGCTTCGCAGTCTGACATTTCTTGAATAGATAAGGGGTGGTGTCACCTGATGACATAAGTGGGTGACCCCATCCCTTTGTGACATCACTGACCCAGCATGCCACAGTCGGTGACTTGAGAAGGGGCAGGGTCACCCACCAATGTCATCAGATGACTCCACCCCTTAGTTATTTAACTGTCAGGTGGCAAAATAGGCAGTCGGCGGGAGCATTTGATGAGGCCAGAGTTTTTTTTTTTTTTCGGGTCCAGCGAGGTGGTAGAATTGTCAAAAACTTTTGTTGTGTCTTTGTGTTTTTCACTTTTTACACTTTTTTGGTAAATGGATAGGGGTACTATTCACCCCAAACTCATTCACATGGGCGGCTGGGATCTGGGAGCCCCCTTGTTAAAGGGAGCTTCAAGATTCCGATAAGCCCCCTGCTGGCAGACCCCCCACAACCCTAGCCAGAGGCTATTGTCCCCATCAACATGGGGATAAGGTGCTTTGCACCCCAACGCCTGCCCATGTTGAGGGCATGCAGCCTAGTAGGGTTCAGAAGGTGGAGGGGTGCTCGCTCGTCCCCCCCCTTTTCCAGGTATGCAAGGCTGCATGCTCAGATAAGGGTCTGATATGGAGTTTTTATTTTTATTTTGGCGTGGATTGGGGGGAGGGGACCCCACGCAGTTTTTTTTCTGAATTTTCTATTGCTGGTATTCATTGGTTTACATTTCAGCTGTCAGCAGTAAAGCCCGCTGACAGCTGATGAGTCATCGATTGTTAAGGATGTGGCGGCCAGCTTCTTTGACTGCTCTTTAGCAACCAGTTATTCTTCACACAGAATTAGAATCAGTCTATCACTCTTCGACCATTTTGAATTTAAATCGTTTCAAAAAATTTGGAATTCCAAATAAAGAAGTATGGATATAGTTAGAAAAACAAATAGTCAAAATGAAATTAAACAAATTTAAACTAAAATCATTACTATTTAATTTGGAGATTCGGATACATCCGAATAAACAAAAATTTGTCTGAAATTACATTCGGACCAAAACGAATTGCACGTGCCTTTCAGAGACTCTTGACAGTCAATGGGGAGTCAGTATGTTGCCTGGCGGTTGCTGCACAGGCTGATAGACTTGCATGGGTCGTTTAGAATTAACACCCACCAAATGCAACATGGGGCCAGATTCAGGTAGATGGGCGCATCTTTAATCTGGAGTAACGTTTCTCATTTACGTTACTCTGGCGAAATTTTAGGAGCAAGTGCTGTTATTCATGAAGTTGTGGCAGCGTATCGAAAATGAGCCGGCGTTATTCAAATTGGGCGGGTACGGGGCGTTTATTATTAAAACTAGGCGCGATCCCGCGGCGAACGTACTGCGCATGCATCGACTGTCAATGCATCCCAGTGCGCATGCTCACAACTTCCGTCGGCACCACTTCCTTGGAAACGACAGCGCAATGTGTTCCGTTGGACGTTTAAATGCGCCCGTAGATGCGCCATTCCGGCACTAAAGTATATCCTGTTCCCCGTCCCCACAGTGAAGTTACTTTTGTTCTGAGATGGCTGCGCAAACACAGGAGAAAGCTGAACTTTAAAGGCCAGGAGCTGTCAGCCATCATCACGGCTATGGAGACCTATGATGTCTTCCTCCATGGCTGTAAAAGTTGACAGACAAGCAGGGACAGAGGTGTTGTCCTGCAAGTGGGGGTGCTCAGCTAGCTCTTATCGTCGGTAACGCTGCTGTAGCTGCTCTCCTGCTGACCTGTGACCGTCTGGAGTAAAGATAAAGCAGCTATTTGTAGAAATAACTTTGCGACGGACGGACGACATATGCGCGGCGCATGTAGCCAGCGTATGGTGCTAATCCGTTCGAGAATTGGGAAATCATCCTCATTTGCATATTTGCAGGGGAAATCAATTGGCGCGACTGATGCGTCAAGCGAAACTATGCGCTGATGATACTCTGGCGTCGGAAAGTTAAGCCGGTCGGGGAAAGCCCGTTTTCTGTCGCATCTAGTTTGGTGGGTACGGCCGCGGAGATACAACGGCGCATCTTGACAGTTACGCGGCGCATATCGAAATACTCCAGCGCAACTCTACCTGAATCTGGCCCATGCTGTTTAATTTTGTCCCTTAGCTGCACATGTGAATGGTCCTTTATTTGGTTTCTCCGGATAGGAAGTGAGGGGGGAGTTACAGTTTGGTTTTAGATGATTACTGACTCTATTTTTGCAGAAAAAAATTACATTTAATCATCTAAAATTATTTGAAAATAAGAACCCATAAACATAAGGTCATTCTATTTTCCCTATCTGTAGCTTTCCCTACACTATGGATAATTTCAAGGATAAAAACAGTTGATGAATATATCCTGTCCATTAAAACTGACAGTTTTATGAATATGTTTTACTTCCTAAAAGTATTAAAGACAATACAGTGTATCTGTATCATTTCAGAAAGTGAGGCAGTTCTATACAGTATAAATAAAATCTGTAGCTGCATTCCCATTGGGTTTATGTATGTAGCCAACTAATCAATATGTAAAACTTTATGTTGCTCTTTACAGTAGCTTTTAAAACATCATTCCACAAGGGGGCTTCTTGCACAGCAGTTTTCCCTATGCGTTCTTCTATAAATCACTGATCTTCTGCTGTTTTGGAGCAGCTACACACATCTGTGCACTACAGACGAATGTATGAGCATGCTGTTATTGTTTCATTGATTATATGTAATGAAAAGAAACACTCAACAGTGTGAATGAATTATGCTGCAACAAGTAGTAACATGAATAATACAGTTACAAATACTAATAGTAACTAATGAAAACAGACAAATAATGTGAATCTGGGGAATACAGGTATTTATGAAATGCAATGCGCTGTATCAGAAAAGTGCTGCACAGGGCCCAGTGAAGTTTTCTGTCACCCCCATGCTGTAACTGTTGATTGTAGTTACCTGCAGTCCTAGTCCTAAGAAAAAAACATCCTAAATATTTGTGTCTGTAGAAATGGGCCTTGTTTTTCATACTGACCAAACTGTTAAAAAAATCCAGATTTTTTTTTACATTTTACAATTTTTACTATTTATTATTATCATCATGGCTTCTACTGTACTACCATCCTTCAATGACCTTCTAAATAAAGTTTTCCAGGTTATTACATAGTTGCAAGCATTTGAAATATTTCAAACTTTATTACACAGCGTGTTTGTTACTGGTTGGTTCCTGTTATTCAGCGGAAACCCTGACAGCAGAGCAATTCACTTGATCATGGTAAAGACACTTATGCCTTGTACACACGATCGGAATTTCTGATGAAAAAAGTCAGACGGAATTTTTTCATCTGAAAAAAACATGCATGCTCAGAATCAAGTCGACGCATGCTCGGAAACATTGAACTTCATTTTTCTCGGCTCGTCGTAGTGTTTTATGTCATCGCGTTTTGGATGGTCGGAATTTGGTCTGACTGTGTATGCAAGACAGAATTCCGACATAAAATTTCATTTTATCCCATCGGAAATTCCGATCGTGTGTACATGGCATTAGGGGTTTATTTACTAAAGGAAAATAGACTGTGGACTTTGCATGTGCAATTGCGCCAGAGCTTGGTAAATGAGGGAAGCTCTGCTGACTTCCATCATCCAATCATGTTCAAGCAAAAATGCTGTTTTTTTCCCTTGCATGTGATCAGGTATTCTTTGCAAAGCAAAGCTTCACCTTATTTATTAAAGCGGGGGTTCACCCAAAACATTTTTTTTAACATTACATTCAGCCAAGTTGTGAGATAGAGATTAGGCAGTTTCTTTTATTTAATTGCAGTACGTACCGTATTTTCACCACGGCTTCCGGGTATGTAATCTGCGGCACTGGGCGTTTCTAATTGATTGACATCCTTCCGAACGTCGGTGCGGCTCTATACGGCGCCTGCGCACCGACGTTCGGCTTCTTTTGGCAACTTGTGACGCGCTGTATGCGCCTGTCGGAAGGATGTCAATCAATTAGGAACGCCCAGTGCCGCAGATTACATACCCGGAAGCCGCAATGAAATAAAAAAAAAAAAAACAGCCTAATCTCTATCTCACAACATTATACAACACAAACATTTTGCACAGCACTTTACAATATAAAGAGAAATAGCACAGCTACAACACACTTTAAAGCAGAGTTCCTCCCTAAAAATGAACTTTCGCTTAATCCCCTCCCCCTTACATGCCACATTTGGCATGTCATTTTTTTGGGGGGGGGAGTGGGGGCTTCAGTTGGAGTGGGACTTCCTGTCCCACTTCCTGCTTCCGCCGAGGGGCTGGTAAGGCGATTAGGCAGCCCCTCCCTTTGGCGATCGTCTAGGACACTGACAGGTCCTAGACGATCGCCTGTTCAATCAGCGGTGGGCCGCGCGCGCATGCGCAGTGCAGCTCGCGCATGCGCAGTGGGTGCCCGGCCGTGAAGCCGAAGGCTGTCACGGCTGGGTGCCCACAATCGCAATGAGGATGCCGGCCGGGGAGGGGGGGAGAGGAGCGGAGCCCCGGTCGGCGCGTCGCTGGAACGTAGAGAAGGTGATTGTCTGTTTATTAAAAGCCAGCAGCTACACTTTTGGTAGCTGCTGACTTTTAATAAACATTACATTTGGGTGGAACACCCCTTTAATACAAGAGGGTAGGCAAGTGGTAGAAAAGAGAAAAAATGTGTTTAGAGGAGCTGATGAAATTAATGCGTTAATGCATTTTTTAGTGTGTGTTTGCTGGCAATTGAAAAAACTGAAAAAATAAATGGTATGGCCCCCCCTCCCCAATCCATACAGGTGCTTCTGGTCTGGTATTGATTTGAAGGGAAACCCCACGCCAGAATTTTTAAAAAACGGCGTGGGGTCTCCCCCAAGATCCATACCAGACCCTTATCTGAGCATGCATCCTGGCAGGAAAGGAAAGAGGGGGGACAAGCGAGCAGCCCCACCCCTACTGAACCATAACAGGCCACATACCCTCAACATGGGGGTGCATTAAGGCAGCATCTTGCCCCCATGTTGATGAATGTCTACATTCCGGCAGGGCACAGCTGCCTTTTCTCAACACAAATATAGTAGTGACACACACAGGTATAAATTCCCAGAACCCCTCCCACCATCTAACCCCAGTGATGACATCACCAAAAATAAGTGCATAAAAATAATAATAATAACAAAAAAATACAATGTACCAAATAGGACATTTCTATTCCCCTATATGAACGGTTGCATTTCCATCAAATAGTTAATTTTTTTAACTCTTGTGCCTACAGTGGATTCCCCCACACTGACAGCATACAAACACTGGTGCACTAAACACCAGGGATCTAAGGGTGGTATCTGAATGGTGCATGACTCGCTGTTCACCCCAACTCAGAAACAACCATACATGGCGTCTTGTGAGAGGGACCTTGATTGTGAAGTAGAATCAGAGTCTTGGTCTTACAGACTTTAGGGTTCATGAAAGGCCAATTTGAATGTACAGTATCCTTAGTAGAGGCTAGTCTTAAGAAGATGGTATCTGGTTCCCACTTGCCTGGCCAGAAAGTACCAAACAGTTTCCACTGAGTGTTTCACGGATTGTAACCTGCATGGCACCATGCTCTACATTTGGTGGGAATGCCCCAAAATCAAAAACTATTGGAACAAGCTGTTTTCCATGCTCTACAAATTAACAGGGTCTCCAATAAAACAGCGTCCACATCTTGCGCAACTTCATGACTTTCCATCCGGGTTGCCGCGTGCAACTAAATGTTTGGTATATTTCATCCTACTAGCAGCCAAAATTACTATTGCAGGGGCATGGAAGATGCCTTCAGTATCTTTCAGGCAGCTATAACACAAGATCTCATGGATCATGATCCACGAAAAGGTTGCTAGTTTTATTAATGCTCTCTTCAACAAAGGTGTCCAACCAGATTTGGGGCACCCCTGATTCATCCTATATCCCCTTCTGATTTATCTCTTTCTTCATTCTCTCTTTCCCCTCCCTCCTTTCTTTTACTCCTTCTCTATCGAGCTTCCCCTTCTATTTATTCTAATTGATTTATTCAGTTTTTCTCTTTTTTTGGCACATTAATGTCAGCTATTGCTTCTTTACCTTTACAATGGTGGATATTGAAGTACTGGTTAATACTATTTACTGTTGAGATATAGTCTGTGTATGATAGCTCTCCCGTTAGTTTAGACTTAACGTTGACAGATTAGTAGGAACTTTTGCTATGGTGTTTCATATGTCTCTTTTTCTTCAATTTTTTTTATATACATATTTACATTGTATTTGGATTGTATACCTTGTGCAATGGTATTGTTTATTATATGCTCCTTATCTGCTTTAGATCCATCTGCCCTTTTTTCAGATGGCTGACGTTATATTACATTGATAATCTGCTGATACTATTGATTCTGACATAAAAATCTTTAAACATAAAAAAAAAAAAACAATATAAAATGTAACTAGAATTAATCACAGATATCTCCTATTATAAATGATAGCAATGCAGATTAAATACCATGGAAACAAACAAAGTAGAAAAAGGAGCGAAAAGTAAAAACCAATTTGGAGGTGCCCAAAGTATGGAAAGCAACGCGCTTGGTACATGTGCAACAGAACTCCAAAAAAAAGCTCAGTACTGCAATACACCAGTAGGCAAATCTTTGAAAGAAGGGGAGAGAAATGGACAACCTACCATAAGATAGCCTCAGAAGAAGCAATTATAAACTTTGCAAAATAAACAATGTTACCTGAAAAGAAAGCTAAATCATAGAGCAGAACAGAGACACCTATTGTCAAAGGAATGAATGTGCACCATATAGGAAAACATGCAACTGATCAAGGATATCAAGAAAAAGGACTATACAAAGTACAATCCAAACTAAACAGAACCATAGGGATAAAATATAAAACCAGGGCAGCCAGAAACAGAAGAAGAGCCCCAAAGGCACACAGAAACTTTCCCCAAAAGGAAAAGGTAAAAAACAGTATAAAAGATGAATACATCATATCATGAGTAGGCTTAAATCAATAAGCCTTATAATAATAAAAAATGCACAGCAAGAACTAAACAATAAGGCCTCCTACACACGATAGGTTAGCCAGAGGACAGCGGTCTGATGGACCGTTTTCATCGGTCAAAACCGATCGTGTGTGGGCCCCATAGGTTAAAAAAAAGCCAACTTGCTTTAAAATTAACCTATCGATTCCTAACCCATAGGTCAAAACCGTTCGTTAGTAGGCATGACCATCGGTTAAAAATCCATGCATGCTCAGAATTAAGTCGACGCATGCTTGGAAGCATTGAACTTCATTTTTTTCAGCACGTCGCGTTCTGATACAATCAGGTTTTTAACTGATGGTGTGTAGGCATATTAGACCATCAGTCAGCGTCATCGGTTAACCTATGACAACGGTTCTTCAGACCGTTCTCATCGGATGGACTGAGAGTGTGTAACAAGGCTTTAGGGGGTCAGGGTAAGTGTGACGTTCGGGGAAATCTCCAGTCAATTCCATATGCTCTCATATCCCCAAACCTCAGGAGATTAAGTCATATAATATGTATGTAGTATAGTGCCCATATAAGTCTGTTGCCATGGCACACAATTGAATTCTCAGTGGATCAGGGTTAGTGCATACAACTTAAACCACCCATCATTAGGGATGAGCTTCGAGTTCGAGTAGAACTCATGTTCGACTCGAACATTGCCTGTTCGCTGAACAGCAAACTATTTGGGGTGTTCGCGGCAAGTTCGTGTGAACTTTAGAACCCTGTTAAAGTCTATGGGACTCGAACGTTTGTAATCTAAAGTGCTAATTTTAAATGCTAATATGCAAGTTATTGCAATAAAAAGTGTTTGGGGACCCGGGTCCTGCCCCAGGGGAGTGTTTGGGTACCTGGATCCTGCCCCAGGGGACATGTATCAATGCAAAAAAAAGTTTTAAAAACTGCAGTTTTTTTGGCAGCAGTGGTTTTAATAATTCCTTTAAGTGAAACAATAATACCTAGGGCGGTGTATAGTATGCCTGTAAAGTAGCGCTTGTTTCCCATGCTTAGAACTGTCCCTGCACAATGTGTCATTTCTGAAGGAAAAAAAGTAATTTAAAATCATTCGTGGCTATAATGAATTGTCGGCTCCCGGCAATACAGAGAAAAGTCATTCATAAAAAAAAAAATGTGTGGGGGTCCACGGCTTTTTTTTTAAAAATTTTGGGGACCCAGGTCCCCAAACACTCCCCTGGGGTAGGACTCTGGTCCCCAAACACTTTTTAGGACAATAACTTGCATATTAGCCTTTAAGATTAGTACTTTAGATTTCAAATGTTCGAGTCCCATAGACTTTAACAGGGTTCTAAAGTTCACCCAAACTTTTGGTCTGTTCGCAGGTTCTGGTGCAAACCGAATGGGGGGGGGGGGGTGTTCGCCTCATCCCTACCCATCATGTCCACCATGGGTAGAAGTCACAGAAAACAGTTTAAACCCTATTGTTAATGTATGTCCTTTGGTGCTAGAGTATATGTATTGAGCAAATGTGGCTATACCCATGTAGAAATACCACTAAAAGATATTTGGCTTTTTAAACACATATCTTAAAAAGGATAAAAGATTAAATAAAAAAATAAAAAACTTTAACGTGATACAATTTTGGCATTGGATGAATTTTGGCTTCTTTTATCTTTCTTGTCTGTATAGTGGATAAGACAAAGAGATCTTTCTTTATTTTAAAGGAGTTTACTATGGTGAGTTCTTATATGAACAGTTTGTCTGCCTCAGTAAACATATAGAGAGAATAGATCCTGAGAGCAGGAGTGCTGATAACTGTGGATTTGGAGGAGCAATTGACCTTCTGCCAAGCGGTGCAACTTGAGTTAGAGATGAGAGTATTGCTCTCAAATGATGAAAGATGATATACCATTAGGTGCAATATAAAGGATATTTTCTATGTCTCAAGTACCATTTTCCAGTACTCTTCTAAGTACTAAAATCCATTTGCAATATTTTTAATATTCTCGTTTCCAAAAAAGAAATCCAAACTGACAGGCAGAAGACATTGCAAATGGCTTAATTAAATGAGCTTCTTAAGTATATCTCATAAAAGATCTTAGCTAACACCCATCTCACGTATTGCCAATCCCTCTTAAAGCACTGATGGCGCATCTGCAAGATCTTAGCCTACACAACTGGCATAGACATAACATTTTTACTTTATCAGACCTCTACAACACAAACACTTTAAAAGCCCTGGCAGAACTCCAAATTGAATATAGTCTCCCTCATTCTGAAGCCTTCACATATGCTAGGATTTCACACCTCCTTCGAAGATCTAAAATACCCACTGTGGCTACAGTACCAGAACCAATCCATAACTTCTACAATCATACAACATACCCGAAACACGGAATTTCAACAATGTACGCTGCACTTAGCGACAACCGGCCCTATTCCCAAATTGCATCCCTCTCGAAATGGACGGATGAACTCATTATTAGTGTCACCCCTGACATGTGGACACGTGCCTTCAAACATACTTTTACAGCCTCCCACTGCTCCAACCACTGGGAATCATACCAGAAGACGATTCACAGATGGTACCTCACACCCTACCGTCTATCCAAATTCTTCCCAGGTCATCCCTCTACCTGTTGGAGGTCCTGCGGTAGTACTGGAACAATATCACACATTTTATGGTTTTGCAAATCCATAAGCTCATTCTGGAAACAAATTTTTGCTCTAATATCCTCCATTTCTCAGATCCCGACCGCCCCTGACCCTCATTAGCACTATTACACCTTGGATTGACAAATTCCCCCCCGGATCACGGGTTGCCATAGTACACTTACTACTTGCAGCGAAACAGAACATCACCAAACTCTGGAAAACTTCAAATTCCCCATCCGTCCCTAACACAATTGCAGATCTAAACCTCCAATGTGAAATGGAAAGACTAGTTGCTAGAAAGAATTTGACCATAGAAAAGTTCTTATGTAAGTGGGCATCCTGGATCACACATCCCAAATGCACTGTAACTACCTGATGATCTATTTTTGCCACACTTCCTTCCCATTTCCGTATCCTTCCATGTATTTCCATCCACTCTCTACTCATACTCAGACTAAAACACATATGTACACCTGGCTGGTGCTTCCTCTCCTTTCCCCCTCCCTAAAATCCCCACCGTCTGGAGCTGAAAATGTTTCCTACACTCTATACATATGATGATTTACCTTTGTTTGTTCACTTTGTACGACTGCTTATGTCTCGTTTATATTGGTTTCTTCTCCATTGGTTCCATTTACTCCAGTCGGAACATCTGATATGTTATAATACATGTTTCTCATGTTCACTTTTTTTTTTTTTGAAAACATTAATAAAGAAATATTGAAATTAAAAGCAATTGATGGCCAACAGCGTAAAATCACTTTAGTATATTTGACAACATTATTACTTTATGATCACTGCTTTGTAAAAAAAAAAAAAAAAACAAGGGTTGTAAAAACATGCATTTTAACAAGGACAGCAGAATTTTAAATTGCTCAGACAAACTGATGGTTGAAGGAATGATTACATACTTTTATTTTTGGATTGATTTTGGCTTAGCGGACAATCTTTTTTTATCCTCTGTAAAAGAATGTCTAAATGCATTTTCCTGTTTTCACGGTGCACTTTATATATTATAAAGCAGTTTTTAAAGATCAAAAAAAAAAAAAAAAAAAAAAAAAAAAAAAAAAAAAAAAAAAAAAAAAAAGATCTTAGCTAAACACCACCTTTATCTACAATGAGCACATAAAATGAACACATTAAAATTATTAAAAAAAAGAGAAATCATATTTGCATTAATGGACATGCAGTCCATTATGTGAAAATGTTTTACATTTTTGTTACTGCTTATGATTACTCCTGTTACAAGCACATCACGGCTGAGTGGATCTGAATAGGAAAAACGTCAGATTTTATATTATACTGTACATTTTTTTTAAATTTACAATTTTTATTACGTTTCTACACAAACAATTCAGGTTTGCCATTAGTACAAAATTTCCAAGGTAATTGAATCCAAAATAATACTGTACATCGTGAAAGCTGTGCTGTCAGTAATAGGGTATGGAAGGGGCCCAGATGCAACATTTTTAAGGGTGTCAGTTTTTGGGCTAAAAAGTTGGTATTAATATTGCAATATTACAAATTCAGGAAACGTTACACATAAAAACTTTTCCCCAATGAGCTTGCAAGAGATGAATGCAAGTTGGTAGCAGGCAATATATGGTGTCTACTTCTTTTCTGTCTGCATTTATCCACCACCCTTTCCAAGACCTGTCCCTGGCCAATGAAGGTCCAACAGCTCTCTATTAAGGTAGGATGGCAATGGAAAGCTAAGCCAAGAATTTGGTTTAAAAGCTTAATAATCAACATGATATCCAGACAACTAGGAGGAAGTCAACAATGGCAGCCTACAATTTTTTTTCTGTTTCTATATTGTATCAGGTTTCGGTCTGCTCCATCAGTATACATTTTTTGCACATAGATTTGGCTGGCGTTTGAGATTTATATTTCCATTCCCTTGTAATGACATTATTATAAGTTTAATAAAAATGAATGGTAAAGTACTCTGCTTGTTCCCTTATTCAGCTTCATTCAGTCATTGCAGGTTCCCTTGCTGAAGGCAAACCATCAACACATGATAAACACAGCTCAAGAATTATTATGGCTGGAGCATTTGGAGTCACATGCCACGCAAGTGTCAGTTCATAAATATCCCACATTCTGCTCTTGTCACTACGTCAAATGGAAAACTTAAGCCATACATTGCAATGATCATTTCTAGGAAAACAAACCTTGCTTATTAGTAGAAATACTTTTCACTATCAGTTCAGGAGGGGCTAATGATATTTACATTCTCTACAATTGTATGTCCAGTTATGCAGACCTCAATCTTGTTCGGGACAAATTATGTTCCCAATTAGCAATTGACATTTTTGTGTTGCAGGTCTGAGTAGGAAGGTTTTCTTGTTAATCTTTTGACAAGCAGTGACTCAACTTTTTTCCCTGTTGCAAAAGCACCTGCCACTCTTAGCAGAGTAATCTGTGAATCACTAGTTCTGTAGTCCACTTATTGTGCTGTCTAGTGCACTCCATGCTGGAACTAATCATCTGCTGTGAATGAGGCATTGATTGCAAACTGAATTCCTAGACCTCCTGAAGTATTCGTCAATGAGGGGAAAAATTCTCTTATGATTGTTTCACATTCCAGATTCACTTGTAAATACAGAACAGACAGCAAACAGATAAAGGACATTGCATTGGCCTTTAGCTTGTCACCTAGACTAGATCTGCTCAAAGCATCAAAAGGTTGAGCCTGCATCTTATCCTGACCTTACCATATCAGGTATTTGTTAGCCATATTATTGACCCAAGCAGCACCATTTTCTTCTGTGAAATATAGGATCATAGAATGCTAAGACACAGCAAATGTTCTCAGGAGCAATCACAGAACAGTTCCTGCAAAACTGAGAATTTGTCTAATTACACCTCAACTATCAAAAAAGATATATAAAATTGCTGCACAAGTTATTTTGTCATTTAAAGCCAAGTTGAACCTTCCTACTATAGTACTGCACTTGTTTTCCTTTTTTTTTCTTCAAATGCTAAGTGCAGCAAGTACTAAAATACCCTGTGCTGGTAGCATGTATAATTGCCCACCAGCCTCCAACATTGAGCACCGACTTTGTGCTCTGTCTTTACAATGCTTACTGGAATGCTGGGCTGTTGAGTGGGTGGAGGTGGCTGGCTCAGGCTCTCAGAGGCTCACTGTGAGCCTACTGCCGCTCAGATATCTGGATGGTTCTCAACATTAAAATTGGGATCCCTCCAGAGCCTGGACCAGCTGAGTGACATCAGCTGACAATGGACTTTAGTTTAGCCCTACTTCTTCTTTGAGGCCACGTACAGACGATCGAACATGTCCGCTGAAACTGGTCCGCCGACCAGTTTCAGCGGACATATCCGATCGTGTGTACGACCTAGCGGACAGGTTTTTCCAGCGGACAAATTGAAATTTGTCCGCATGCTTTGAAATTTGTCCGCTGCAAACCTGTCCGTCGGACATGTCCGCTGGTTAGTCTCCCGAATGCGTCGAATGGATTTGACGCATGCATGGAAGTATTTTACTTCCTGGAGTGGTGACGTGGCGGCGTCACCGCCACGTCACCGCGTCCTCAGTCCGAGTGGATTTTCGTCCGATGGTGTGTAACTACTTCAATACAGGACATTTTCACCCCCTTCCTGCCCAGACACATTTTTAGTTTTCAGCGCTATCGCATTTTAAATGACAATTGCGCGGTCGTGCAACATGGCTCCCAAACAAAATTGATGTCCTTTTTTTCCCACAAATAGAGCTTTTGTTTGGTGGTATTTGATCACCTCTGCGGTTTTAACTTTTTGCGCTATAAACAAAAGAAGAGCTAATATTTTTTACTTTTTGATTAAATAAATATCACATTTTTAAAAAAAAACATTTTTTTTTCCTCAGTTTAGGCCGATACGTATTCTTCAACACATTTTTTGGGGAAAAATCTCAATAAGCGTTTATTGATTGGTTTGCGCAAAAGTTATAGCGTCTACAAAATTGGGCATAGATTTATTGCATTTTTATTTTTTTATTAGTAATGGCGGCGATCTGCAATTTTTATTGTGACCGTGACATCGCAACGGACATATCAGACACTTTTGACACATTTTTGGGACCATTCACACTTATACAGCGATTAGTGCTATAAAACTGCACTGATTACTGTGTAAATGTGACTGGCATGGAAGGGGTTAAGACTGGGGGGCACTGAAGGGGTTAAATATATTCTCTAGGGAGTGATTCTAACCATAGGGGGAGGGGACTCACAAGGGGAGGAGACCAATCTGTGTTCCTGGGAACACACATCGGTCTCCTCACCTCTGACAGGACATGGATCTGTGTGTTTATACACACAGATCCACGGTCCTGCTGTAATCATGGACAATCGGGCAATATTTTCTATGAAGGTTCCAATCATTGGCACCTAACATAAAATATCTAATTCTAATCTCTTGGATTTAAAGTGGAGGTAAATGTAAGGCCTCATTTACACGAGGCGGACTGCGTCGCAGTCCGTCGTGACAGAGTCTGCCTACTCCTGCCAGCTCATCGGGAGATCAGTCCGCAGATCTCTGCTGAGCCAACAGATGACAAACTCTGAGCGGGGAGGGGCTTGTCGGCACCGCTGTCTCCTATGGAGCGATCTGATGGATCATCAGATCTTACCCGATTCGATCCGCAATGACGGATGGGGATGTGCCCCCCATACGTCTGTTTTTAGTGGATCGGATAGGGTCGGATGTCAGCGGACATGTCTCCGCTGACATCCGACGCTCCATAGGGATGCATGGAGCGCCCGTTCAGGTCCGCCGTCAAAACTGACAGACGGACCTGAACGGCCTGTCAGTGTGAATGAGGCCTAAGGGTGTTCATTTTCATGTGATAGACCTGCATTTTCACTTATTTAGATTATGAGAATAAATACACGTGTCATTCATTCAAGTATATCATCTGTAGACACTTTAAATTAAGACCTAATGTTTGACTGTTCAAACATGTTAAATAGTTAACAATGTCCTTGGGATGTACTCCTTTTTCATGTGTCTATGCATTGCATCTAATCAAAAGTCCCTCCATAAAGAGAGACCTGCAAAGTCTCTCTTGCTAAAAAACAAAGTTTGCCCCATCTTTCAAGCAAGTTTATCTTTCCTTTGTACCTGCATGGTACATCAAGTGGCTGCCCAGTGGTTAGAAGAAGAGCTATGCAGTACTTTCTAGGGAATGGAGCAGCAACTGAAAAACTGGACCTGCCATTGCTGGAGGTGGGCATGCTAAGAGGTAAGTATGCCATATTATGCATACTCTGAATACTTGCAAATTATGGCAAAACCTATGTCAGACTTTGTTTTTTTTTAATGAAAAATAAACCCCAGCTATTGGATTTAATGTACAATTGTAACTATTAAATACATAATATGAGGCTATAGGGGGAACTTTTGCACCAAGATGAGTGTTAAAGTTTTGTCTCCCACTTTGTCTATATTTCTAAGCCTACCTACAGTTCAGTATGCTTTTTACATGTATGTTTGTACATATTTCAGCAAGTTATGCTGGTTTATTGTGTAATATGTTAAAGCAGGGGTGGCAAACTCAAATTCATCGGGGGCCGCATCAGCAATTTCGTTGCCCTCAGAGGGCCGGTTGTATCTGCGCTTACACCATTGGCGTAGCGTGGGTTGTCAGCGCCCAAGGTAATTTGCTCCCCCCGACTCGCAGATGTACCTATTTTCAGCTAGCTTCAGTCTGGGCCTGTGTGAGCCAGCGGTGGCTGCAGGGGAGAGGAGAGCGTGCTCGTCAATGACTGGAAAAGCCTGGAGTGGTGACATCAAATATAGATTCCTGTGTCCCATCTGTTGTTGGTGCTCCCTCCTCTTTCCTGCATACACTCACACAGAAATAACATGACCGGACAGCCTGAACATATATATATATATATATAGAAAAAATCAAAAAGGTTAAAAAAAAAAAAAAAAACCCTACTGGGTATTGATCCCAAGTGCACGGTGCTGCAACAAGTATTATAGTGTAAACATGACATATGTAGCTTCCATTAACTGAAATATTATAAAATAACCCTACTGGGTAGTGAGTCTCAATCACCGGTGCTGCAAAAAAACTCATTGTGCAAAAAAAGTACAGAAAATGTAATTAAAACAATTCAACAAATACAATAATTCTAAGATGGCCCTACTGGGTAGTGAATCCAAATCACCAGTGCTTCAATAACACACAATTGTGCAAATATAGAAGTAAACAAACAAATTCCATATAACAATCAATAAAAACCATCCAAAAACATAACTATGAATGAACATTTTATTAATAATTATATAAAACTAGTTTATTTATATATTTGTACAATTGTGGGTTTTTTCTGCAGCAATGGTGATTTGGATTTACTGAGACATTGGGATCACAAAGACAGTGGAGCTGAGGGAAAGAGGGAGGAGGGGGAGGCTGAGAGATGACAAGAGAGACTGCTAGCCCTACCTTCCATGGCAGCGTGTCTCCTTTGATCCTTCCAGCAGCTACCTGGCAGCCTGCCGTCCTCTGGGTCCCCAGTCAGCCTGTTCTCCGGGACTCATTTCATTGGAGAGGAAGTTAGAGCAACCCATGCTCTGGAGGCACAGGAGATGCCGCGCCCGCCGATTCTCGCCTCTTGGGGGGAGGCGGGGTCGGGGGGGGGGGAGAGGTCAAGGAGGAGGTGGCTGGGGATTAACTAATTTCCCGCCTTCCGGGCTCTCAGGCCTATCTGTCCGCAGCTCGGCCCCTCGCTCATTACTGACAGGAGAGAGATCCCCCTGCTGATGGGGATGGCTGCGCGGGCCACATGACAAGGCCTGGCGGGCTGGATTTGGCCCGCGGGCCTTGTGTTTGCCACCCCTGTGTTAAAGCATACCTTACGAGTCATTTATTGTATTTTTCTTGATATTTATATATATATATATATATATATATATATATATATGCAAAAATCTTGTATATGATTTTATGTGTAACTGTTCCTTCTTTTGGGTCTGACAACACGTGTTACTGCTGGAAGACTGCAGCACATACATTTAGATTGTTTTTATTCCATTTGTTATTTCATTTTACCACTCTTCTGTGGTTTAGCTGCAGTAAGAACATGTTTTGAATTGTGGGAAACCTTACTTATTGGGTGCCCCAATGGGAACAGCAGAGGAAGCAGCACTCATCACATAGAGGAGTCACGGACTCTTCTCTGTCTCTTAGAGACTGAACTGTCGTGAGTACCCTTAGTGGGAAGTGTTGTGTACAGTTATGAGAGGATGTCCCCTGGGAGAGGCAGGATAGAGGTGTTTCCTAACTAAGAGAATGATTGAGCATCTGGATACATGAAGAATGTGACATGTTGTCTTGTAACTTAATTAGGCTACTACTTTTATGAGAAAAAAAAAAACATCTCTGATGATAAGATGCCTATAATAATGACGCTCCTTTGAAGATTTTTTTTTTTAGTTACTTTGCAAATGAACCTGCCTAGGCTACTTGAATGGAACTCCAGACAAATGAAACAGGTTTAATTTGTGTCTAGCACATATGCATTACAATTTGTACAATGTTTCCTGAATGGAAATCACATTCATGGTGCAATTTTTATTTATTTTTTCAAATAAGAAATGAGAACATTTTTACATCCTGCTCCTAAAACAACATCTTGTCACTATGGTTGAAAACAATTGTTGATTTGACTCATCAGACCATTATAAAATGTAACAAAAGTTGCTAGAATAACATTTTCAAGTGGAATTCTACTGGTGTATGGCCAGTTTAAGATTCCGAAAGTCAGCACTGTAGCTGTAAAGAGGTGAACAATGATATAGGATAATAGCTCTAATGTGGATTTTGTTGAGCCTACAAGTAGGCACATATTATGTATGCATGTCATATGTCTAAAACACAAAGAAGTAAGTCAGTGTCAAACCCTCCATACTGAAGAAAGTCACTTGGGAGCATTTAGGTCCCAACTCCTACAGGCAGGGGACATCGCTCGCCACCTTTCATCAGCACACATGGTGTTATACATGTCTGGTGTAGTTGGTCTATATTTGAATGTCCTTGTACTCTAGCAATGGTATGCTGAAGTCTTTCAATAATGCAAGTGCATCAACACACAGACATATATGTCAACATAAAGTGTTAAGCCTGTACACACGATCGGTTTGTCCGATGGACTGTTTTCATCGGAAAAACAGATCGTGTGGGGGCCCCATCGGTTTGATTTCCATCGGTGAAAAAAAATAGATATTGTTTTAAATTTCTAGAAAAAACAATTGTTTGTATGGAACTCCATCGGTCAAAAATCCACGCATGCTCAGAATCAAGTCGACGCATGCTTGGAAGCATTGAACTTAATTTTTTTCGGCTCTTCGTAGTGTTGTACGTCACCGCGTTGGACACGATCAGATTTTTGACTGATGGTGTGTAGACAAGACTGATGAAAGTCAGCTTCATCGAATATCCAACGAAAAAATCCATCGGATCAGATTCCATCAGAAATCTGAGTCTTTAGTGTTCTGGTGGGAAAAAGCACTACAAAACTAACCTGAGGAAAATATGCAGGTGGAGACATATACTAGAAAATGTGGAAAGACTTCCTAAAAAAAGTAATTTTTCTTTTCTTTTTTTGGTGTAGAAATATTTTCTTAAACTGCAAAGTAACAAGCAACTGTGCAAATTTCTCTTGAACATCAAGTCATAGCTTATTGGAGCAGGGAAATAAGACTTACTGAGCCTTTCTCAGCATGGCAAAATCATTCTTTGCACTCAATCATAACAGGTAGAACTGCTGGAAATGAATATTTTCTGTAATGTTAAATTACTGCTGGCACGTGAAGAAAAAAAAGAAATGAAATGGAGTTATGCTGCTGGCTTTGAAATGTCACAATTTATATTTTGTCATTGTTCACCATTTTTATGTCTATAGCTAACTTCATTTACACTCATTCTGCAGGTAAAATAATGTTTGATGTTTCATGTTAAATAACTAGATTGTAAATCAAAAACTTGCTCTGGTTCCTCACTTTTTTTTATTAAATTGGCCCATAAAATGTTAATGCTTCTTGTATAGTGAAAGAATCTTAATTTAAGCTTTATTTTCAACATTTTGCAAACAGATGTTGCGGAGTAAAGCAAGATTTAATAATCGTGGTGTGTTGGGGAAAAACATACAGCTTTCAGATTTGGTTTAATACTAAAATCAGGCTAGTGTTTCAAAGGACTAGCTTATCAGGCTGCATTTAAAGGGAACCTGTTAGAACAGCTTTTACCTGTCACAGCCAAGATATCCATCCAATGCTAGAGAATGTCAATACTCATATTCAGTGCTGAAAAATGCTAAGACTCCTATCCAGTGCTGGAGAATGCCAAGACTCCCATCCAGTTCTGGAGAATGCCAAGACTCCCATCCAGTGCTGGAGAATGCCAAGACTCCCATTCAGTGCTGGAGAATGCCATGACTCCTATCCAGTGCTGGAGAATGCCATGACTCCTATCCAGCACTGGAGAATGCCAAGACTCCCATTCAGTGCTGGAGAATGCCATGACTCCTATCCAGTGCTGGAGAATGCCAAGACTCCCATCCAGTGCTGGAGAACGCCAAGACTTCCATCCAGTGCTGGAGAACGCCAAGACTCCCATCCAGTGCTGGAGAATGCCATGACTCCTATCCAGCACTGGAGAATGCCAAGACTCCCATTCAGTGCTGGAGAATGCCAAGACTTCCATCCAGTCCTGGAGAATGCCATGACCTCCATCCAGTCCTGGAGAATGCCATGACTCCCATTCAGCAATACATCACATTCTTAACTATAAGTTGCTTGTCCTAGCCAAAGATGATGGCACAAGTCTTTTAGAAGATGCAAGAGTTTGTGTGACCTCCTGTAACCAGAGGTCAAAAAATATTTTCAGTGTTGCTGGATTGACATTAGGCCAATTCAGCAGGGACCAGACAGATTTTGATCCATGTATGGGCAGGGATTTTCCTCACTATAGCTATAGCTGGCAGTGGTAATTGGTGTATTCTGATGGTGGGTAATTCTCCGAGCTGTTAGAATACAAAAGCTCAGTGGGGAGGATTCCCCCATCCACACATTTTGATGTGGATGGGGGAATTGGGTCAGTATTTTTTGTTCAACCGATTGGATCCATAAAATGGATTCATCTGTGGGCTTCCTAACATATTTGGTGCTGCTCTTAGGTCACAGAGGAGCTTTGGCGACGCATACGTTAGACAGGGATTTATTATTTCAAAGTTGACAATGCAAGTTTGCAGACATAGAGAAAAAGATGCTTGAGTCTATGTATTTTTTCTACCCAACAATTATAATGTGGAAAAAGAGCTATTATCTTTTTGGATATATAATCCTACACCACAGCTCTCAGAGCAACAAACTATTAATGGCATGCCATGTTTGTCTCAGGAGAAACATTCTACAGAATTGCAACTCAATATTGCATCTTTATTCTCAACTATATGGGCTGTCTACAGAATGTAAAGATACACATTAATACGTGGCTGTTTGGTATGCGTCTATGTTTATTATCATTATATGATTACATGTTTATGTTTTATGTATATGCATATAGTGTATGGTGGGACAATTTTTGTAAAGGAGCATAAGGGCATTGGCCTCAGGCCAAGAAGAAGAGGGGGCTGGAAAAGGGCTCATATGTCACCCCCCCTGAGGGATCCTTTGTTTTAAACAAGAGAGCATAGTCATTTTGTTTATAAGATTAATGGGATCATGATTATCCTCCTGCAAACGAAAAATAAATGCATCCTAACGTTTAACCTTAATCTTTTCATTTCTACTCATAAAACAAAACAACCCATTTTTAGGTCAACAGATTCATAAATTGAGAGCACAATTAATTAGATCATTTTACATTGTGTAGTTTGTTTGAGTTTAAAGAAACAATCATGTGTTACAAAAGGGGGTTACTAAAGTGCTGTTTATTAGATATATCAAACTCAAAATGAGTTTTCATTTAATACTGTAAGCAAAATACCTAACGTGAAGTACTGAGTACACACAAAAAGACATTCAGTGTGCACTGCAGATTAGGCATACAATGTATAAAACAGAACATAAGTTCACAGTATAGAGCAGAGAGCTGATTACTCAGATTTAGCACCGGACAAGATTGAGTGAGGTCCCATAAAGTGGTTGACTGCAGCTGCGCATGCGCACAGGGGATTCTCGGCTGAAGACCCGGCAGACACCGGACCTTGCCAGAAAGAAGTCTCCCGCGTGCATGTCAACATCGCAGCTCCAGCCACTCACACCAATGGAGCCGCGATACCCGGAAGACATGCCGAGGCAACATGTCATCTACCTCGGCAGGGACCAGGTAAGTTACTGATGCCTCATTCTAAGGTAAGTATTTCATAACGAGCTAGTATGCGGTGCATACTAGCTCATTATGCCTTTTGACTTACAGGTGACAAAAAATAAAAAATGTATGACTATACAACCGCTTTAATTCTGGATTTTTAATTTGAACTAAGAGACATCACTCCTTCTTGTGCTGTGCCGAACTTGGGTAATCACCTCTGTGTTGTGAATTTATATTCTATGATTTGTATATGCTCTCATTGCCTAACAATCTACTTACTGTATGATTTCTTTTTGTGTGTATATATACTTCATGAATGAGCATTAATTTTGATAAGGTGTGCTAATAGGATATATTTACTATTTGGTGTTTCTGGAGTGATTACAGCACTATTTGGATGTATATTCTGTTTTTTGGTATTGTTTCTGTGTTTTGGGGGGGGGGGTGAGCGGGTACCTAGTTTTGACAGTTACCTGCACCCACTTATGGTGTCCTGTGCGGAAGATCAGCCCTTGCCCTCCTTCCCAGGACAGGTAAGCAAGCAATCCCAGGCGGCTTCCCAAAGTAAATATGCTGGCACATGGACCCAAAGATGGCCGAAGAGCCAGCTCGGGTGAGGACCTCACTTGATCCCTAGACAGTATTTGTAGTTGCTGACTTTTAATTGATTTCTAGGCTGAAGAAACACTTAAGAAGCCTTAGGGTGAGTTAACGCAATTGGAGTTCATTTTTCCATGTTTTGCTAAGCTTTTATACCTACCTTGATAGTAATGTCAACTTCACTGGCCAAATTTTATTTCTAAATATTTGTAATATTATCCAGCACTTCGATCACTCAGCCAACAATTACAGTATCTCACAAAAGTGAGTACACCCCTCACATTTTTGTAAATATTTTATTATATCCTTTCATGTGACAACACTGAAGAAATGACACTTTGCTACAATGTAAAGTAGTGATTGTACAGCTTGTATGACAGTGTAAATTTGCTATCTCCTCAAAATAACTCAACACACAGCCATTAATGTCTAAACCACTGGCAACAAATGTGAGTACACCCCTAAGTGAGAAAGTCCAAATTGGTCTCAATTAGCAATTTTTCCTCCTCAGTGTCATGTGACTCATTAGTGTTACAAAGTCTCAGGTGTGAATGGGGAGCAGATGTGTTAAATTTGTTATTATTTCTCTCACACTCTCATACTTGTCACTGGAAGTTCAACATGGCACCTCATGGCGAAGAACTCCCTGAGGATCTGGAATAAAATTATTTCTCTATATAAAGATGAGCTAGGCTATAAGAAGCTTGCCAAGACCCTAAAACTGAGCTGCAGCACGGTGACCAAGACCATACAGCGGTTTAACAGGACAGGTTTAATTCAGAATAGGCCTTACCATGGTTGACCAAGAGGTTGAGTGCACTTGCTCAGCGTCATATCGAAAGGTTGTCTTTGGAAAATAGATGTATGAGTGCTGCCAGCATTGCTGTAGAGGTTGAATGGGTGGGGGGTCAGCCTGTCAGTGCTCAGACCATATGCCACACACTGCATCAAATTAGTCTGCAGGGCTGCTGTCCTAGACGGAAGCCTCTTCTAAAGAGGATGCCAAAGGAAGCCTGCCAACAGTTGCTGAAGACAAGCTGACTAAGGACATGGATTTATCTTAGACCAAGATAAACGTATTTGGTTCAGATGGTGACAAGCGTGTGTGGTGGCAGCCAGGTGAGGAGTGCAAAGACAAGTGTGTCTTGCCTACAGTCAAGCATGGTGGTAGGAGTGTCATGGTCTGGGGCTGCATGAGTACTGCCGGCACTGGGGAGCTACAGTTCATTGGGGGAACTATGAATGCCAACATGTACTGTGACATACTGAAGCAGAGCATGATCCCCTCCCTTCAGGGCAGTATTCCAACATAATAACGACCCAAAACACACCTCCAAGATGATCTCTGCCTTGCTAAAGAAACTGAGGGTAAAGGTGATGGACTGGCCAAGCATGTCTCCAGACCTAAACCGTATTGAGCATCTGTGGGGCATCCTCAAATGAAAGGTGGAGGAGCACAAGATCTCTAAAATTCACCAGCTCTGTGAGTGGAAGAAGACTCCAATGGCAACCTGTCAAGCTTTGGTGAACTCCATGCCCAAGAGGGTCAAGGCAGTGCTTGAAAATAATGGTGGTCACACAAAATATTGAGACTTTGGACTCAATTTGGAAATTTTCACTTAGGGGTGCAATTTTGACGGGACAGCAAATTGACACTGTTATACAAGCTGCACACTTACTACTTTACATTGTAGCAAAGTGTAATTTCTTCAGTGTTATCACATGAAAAGGTATAATAAAAATATTTACAAAAATGTGAGGGGTGTACTGACTTTTGTGAGACACTTTATATTATGTTAGGCATGTAGCAATTAATGTTGTTAGGAAAAACTGAAATATTTTGTTTTTCAAGTTTTTTTATTACTATTATGTAAACCTCTGATCATTAGATGAAGCAACTGCAGATACATTGTGCAAACGTATACCTTATAGAATGTAAAATCATCAGTGGGATAACAGAAAGGAAGAGTTGCCACCACTTGTTATAATTAGCTTTGCATAAAATTAGATTAAGAAATGAAAATTGTTCACCTCTAAGGCCACGTACACACGAGGAGATTTATCCGATGAAAACGGTCTGACAGACCATTTTGATCGGAATGTCTGCTGGGCTATTTTGGTTTGATCAGTGTACACACGATCAAACCAAAATCCCCGCGGACAGACAGCGCGGTGACGTGGCGGTGACGTTGACGCCGCCACGTCACCGAACCAGGAAGTAAAATACTTCCACGCATGCGTCAAATCCATTCGACGCATGCAGGGGATTTTTGTCCGCTGGTTAGGCGTACTAACCAGCAGATACGTCGGACAGACAACTTTCCAGCAGACAAGTTTTAAAGCATGCTTTAAAACTTTTGTCTGCTGGAAACTGTCTGCTAGCCAGTACAGACGATCGAATCTGTCTGCTGAAACTGGTCTGTGGACCAGTTTCAGCAGATATATTCGATCGTGTGTATGCAGCCTGAGACAAACAGCATCCTTTTCTACTTTCAATGCTGCCTATTAGTATTGGCATCTTTGGAGCAAAGGTTCATCTTTATCCAAAGCTATTTTGATTAATGACACTTTGTTGACAGCTGTTCCTGATTTGCAGGAACATTCCCTGTTTTTAAAGATTTGTTGTTGGTATATGATACATTTCCTCTAGGAGATCTTGTGCCCAAGCCATGTGCTTTATTTCCTGTTTTATGCATATTTTGGGAGACTCCAAACCTAGACAGGGCATTAGAAATGTCAACACTTAGGTATTTCCTTTGAGTGTCACTGATATGCAGTTATTTGTAGTAAAAATTGGCACGGACTGTCCCCAAGACATTCCATGTAAGCCCTCCCTTATAGCTGACAGCTGCACTTTGGGTTCGGCAGAGAAAGAGTTATCTATGCCTACTCACATTATCTTGGATTCCACGAAAAGGCAGATTGTCAGAAGACAATTATGGGTTTTATTCGCTTTATTATGATTGGCCCTGAATCATTTTTCCAAAGAGCACTTTATTTGTAAAAACAGATCATTAATGATAAAAGCAGATGACATGAAGCTGACAGAATGGGTGGGTGACCATGGCGGATATTTTTATGCGAGGAATGTCTATACTTCAAGAGCTTGTTTTGCAGACAACTTTTAGATGGGTAGAGATTAGAAGCACATTGTTCTACTGTTTTCACAGCACTTGTTGCAATAAAGCATCCTTATCCAGACCGGAAGAAATTTGGATTACTAGACACAAACTGTTAAGGATTAATCATAACAATTAGCTAATGTGTTAACAATTAGGACTTTCCATCAACCTGCTTTCGGTGGGACCTCTTCATATCCATATGGAGGCAAAAAATGTTATATTGTAGTAAAAGAAAGAACAGAGCTGGCTTCTATCTTCATTTGTCTTTAGTCAGACTTATCTCCAGGGTATTGTTTACAGTGATTTTTCTTCCATTATGGTGTTATTGTATAGACCCAGGGTGGTAAGCTACATTGCAAATAAGCACTTTTTATCCAACTCTTATCGTATTGTACAATAAGCAAAACGCAATGAAAAATGAACCTAGCCATGGGATTTCAGACTTATGCTAATCCACTTTCTCAAACAACTCCTCTTAATATTTTGTGTTTTATTTTCCATTGCTCTTAAAAGTAACACATCTCAGTTACTGGTGTGAATTTCACTTGAGATGTCTGAATTGTACATAAGTCTAAAGGGCCTTTTCTCCTTTCAGTACAATAAAACAAAACATAGCTATTAAAGTAAGCAATACATACATAAAAAGTCAGTGGTTAGAGTCCCCATTAGATCTTCATGGAATAATGAAGGTATACCAGAGACTTTACTAAGGGCCTGTTCACGCCACATTTTCTGCATTATGGATGCATTTCTGCATCTGTGTGTTTTTGATGAGTTCCAGAGCGTTTTTGATATTCCTTACAGAAACAAAACAACATGTTCTACTTTTTTTAACTGCACGGGAACGCGCTGCACTGGTGTGAACTAGGGCTATTGGAAATGTTAAACACTGTCCATTGGGCTCTGATGCAGAATAAAAATACACTGGACTGCATATGGTGTGAGAAAACCCTAATACTGGAGCAGTCAGAATCTGGAGCAGTTGTACAAAGCAACCAATCATCTTCTAGTCTCAGCTTGTTTAGTAAGGCCTTAAAAAGAAGTCTAGAAGCTGATTGGTTGCCATGTACAACTGCTCCTCTTAGTACATTTCCTCCTCTAGCATTCCTCAAACTAATGGTATTTATTATTTTTAAAAATGTATTATGGATAGTAAAGGAAGAGCATAGGATGGACCTGGAGGTAGGTGGGTATAAATGGACAAAAGTTTTTTTTACATCAGCCTGCCCTTTGAGCTCCATGGAGCTTCCAATCAGTGTAAATAGAAAAATCAGTGCTACTACCCAAACAACACATAAATAGCAAAGCTCCCGGGTGTTCAATCCACAGTCATTGGCTGAGTAGAGTAATGTAGGAAAGATGATCCGCACTCTGAAAATACATAACGCACAAACGCAAATAAAAATAGTTGACGCGTTTCAGCCTATAAGGCCTTAGTCATAATGACTAAGGCCTCAAATGCTAAGGCGCGTCAACTGTTTTTATTTGCGTTTGTGCATTATGGCTTTTTCAATTAAATTTATATTTTTTAAGAGCAACAACCAGAGTGCAGATGATCTTTCCTAGAGCTTCCAATCAGGTCCACCTGAAAAACTGACAGGCGGACCTGATCAGAAAGCCCTTGTGAAAGGGGTCTGCTCTGTTAAAAAAGATGCATCGAAAACGCATTTGCATTTTTGATGTGTTTCTGGTGTTTTTCTGGTGCATTTTGTGATTGCGTAACTCCCAGTATGTACCTGTAAAGCAAGCACACGTAACTCAAATCTGCACCAAAAATGCAACCGGGTATGTTTTTGATGCATTTCTTACACATTTTTTAAATAACCAAGTGAAAGGCATACACCGCTTCAAGTCGACCCACTATGCATCAGCCCCTCCTCTATACAATCAGATGCTGGTCTGATCCACAATCATCAAAATCCAGGATTAAGAAAAAAGAAGGTTGACTGCACTGCAATAGCCAGGGAAATCCAGCAAGATTTATTGCATATATTCCACATCAAAAACACATGACAGTTCAGGATAACAGGGGAACAGCAGTAAACGAAACGACCGCTGCTCCCTGTTATCCCGAACTGTCATGATTTTGTGATATGGAATATATGCAATTAATCTTGTTGGATTTCTCTGGCTATTAGAGTGCAGTCAACCTTTTTTTTTCTTACTCCTAGATGCATTTTCTATTCATTTCAATGGGGAACTGTGTTTTTGGTGTGGTTTTGAAAAGTGCCCCAAAAATGCAGCAAGCAGGATTTTTAAAAACGCGACTCAAATGCAACTGATCATATGACGAGTTCCATAGGATTTAAAGGGGTGCATTTTTCTTCTGCTTTTTTGTAACTAAAAAGCTGATCAATATGAAAGGTCCCAAAGGAAAAAAAAACAAGAAAAAATTCTGAAAGAAAGTCTCAAATAAAAACGTAGCAAATCAAAAGGACAGTACAAAAACCTTTAATAAGACCCCTTTTGTAAAATAGACCCCTAAGGTGATCTGATTTTTTTGCCACATAATGTAGGAAATTAAGAGACACACATGTATTCAGGAGGTTAGAACATGGAGCTTGATAATGGTGCACAAGATACTGTACATTTTTACAGTACACAGGGGTATCAGGAGGAGGTTAATATACTCCACGATACCCCACTACAACCCCACTATGTCTCTTACAAAAATACCTTGTGGTAATTGCTTCCTAAAATGTGGTCATTTTGTGGGTGTTTCCACTGTCCTCTTACTCAAGAGCCTCCAAAATAGTAGTCAGGAAATTAGATGGGTAATTTATGCTACTTAAAAGCCCAATAATGCTCCTAGGATTTTGAGTGCCTCTATGCATCTAGGCTGTGAAAATGTCTGACACATGTGGTATCGCCATACCCAGGAGGTATAACAGAATATGTGTTGTGGTGTCTATGCTGTGAGTGAGAAATAACATATTAAAATGTCAACTTTGTGAAAAAAAATATATTATTTAATTTCTTCATAGTCCCCCCCCCCCCCCAAAAAAAATGTAAACTAAATACTTTGTGGTGCTTACAATCCAAAAAGGGTTACTTTGGGGCACTATAGGGCATCACAAAATTAGATAAGCAGTCATTACAACAGGATTCATCAATTTTCTAATTTATATACCATAGTTTGTGGATTATAACTTTCAGACAGACTAAATAATATACAGTAAAACCTTGGTTTGAGAGTAACTTGGTTTGAGAGCGTTTTGAAAGACAATAAAAATGTTTTAATACATTTTGCCTTGATATACAAGCGATATTTTGATATAAGAGTAGCGTCATGTCAAAACTGAGTATAAAAAAGAACAGAGGAGACTCTAAGGCCGCGTACACACAATCAAATCTATCTGCTGAAAACGGTCTGACAGACCGTCTCAGCAGACAGATTCGATCGTGTGTACGGGCGAGCCGATGCTTTGATATACAAAAAAATGCTTTGATATACAAGCGCTTTGGATTACAAGTAGGTTTCTGGAACCAATTATGCTTGTAAACCAAAGTTTTACACCAATTTAGGTTATTTTTTTACCAGAGAAATGTAGCATAATACGTTTTGGCCTACATTTACGAAGAAGAATTATTTATTTGCAAAATTTTAAAACAGAAAGAACATATTTTTTTTTGGTATTTTTCCACTTACCGTATTTATCGGTGTATAACACGCACAGGAGTATAACACGCACCCTAACTTTAAGAGGGAAGTTTCAGGAAAAAAACTTTCCACAGCCCCCTACGTATAACACGCAGGCACAGTTTACACTCTATTTTCAGGGTAAACAAGTGAGTGTTATACGCCAATAAATACAGTATATAATAAACAATAAAAAAACTCCAGTGGTGAATAAATTCTAACAAAAGAGATCTCTATTGGTCTAAAAAAAATGATAAAACATATATTTGGGTACAGTGTTGGATAGTTACATATTTACATAGTAGGTAAGGTTGAAAAAAGACAATAGTCCATTCAGTTCAACCTGTGTAGATGCATGTGTGTCAGAGTCTATAATTATTTCCCATATTCCTTTACATTGTGCTCTTCAAAATTCACATCCAAGAGTCTTTTAAAAAAAATATCCATACTCCCACTGCCACAACCGATTGCGGAAGAGAGTTTCTTATTGAAAAAAAACCCTGCACAGATTAAGGTTAACCGCTTCTTCTCCAATTTCATTGTGTTGCCCCGTGTCCTTGTACACTCCCTGAGACTAAATCATTTTTATCCTATGCTGGGATCACTATTGAGGTAGTTGTAGATTGCTATCATGTCCCCTCTTAAGCGTCGCTTCTCTAGCCAGAATACATTTTGTGCTTGTTCCTTGTAATTGAGGGCTTCCAGTCCGCTTATTCGTTTTGTTACCCTTCTTTGGACTCTCTCCAGCACATCCTTCCTGAGGACTGGTGACCAGAACTGGACAGAGTAGATTAGGCCTAAGCAGAATTTTATGTGGTAGGATTATCGTTTGAATGACTGAGTATCTGTCATTCAAAGAGTTGAAAGCTGAAAAATGCCATGCACAGGAAAGGTGTAAAAGTGTCTGGTCTTGGTGTGAAATGGTGAAAGTGTCTGGTCTTAGTGTGAAAGTGTTTGGTCTTGATGTGAAGGTTTCTGGTCTTCAGACAGTTAAAAATGCATTGCATTTCTTTTTACTATAACAGATACTGCCCCTGCACAACCTTGCCTAGGTTAAAGATGACTACTATGGGCCAGATTCAGGTAGAGTTAGGCTGGAGTATCAGTGATACTCCAGCCTAACTGTCACTTTAAGCCGGCGTTTCTGTTTTCTGATGCGATCGGCGCAATTGAATTTCGCCATCGCATCGCAACTTTAATTTAAAAATGGCGCCGGGGGCGTTCCCGCTGATTTACGCTGAAAAAATATGTTAATCAGCGGGAATCGGCAATTCACGATCGTATTCGGGTGCGACCCAGTGACTTTCCGATGTTTCCGTAAGCGATACGCGGCGTAAAGATAAAGCAGTCCCCTAGTGGAGTATCCTATGTTAAGTATAGCCGTCGTCATCGCGTCGAAAAAAAAAAAAATCGCGTCGCTTGCGTAAAACGTCCATGAATGGGGATTTGACGTCATTGAAGTTTACTGACAGAATTTGGAGCATGCGCACTGGGATGCATTGACAGTCGACGCATGCGCAGTACGTTCGCCGCGGGATCGCGCTTAGTTTAAATAATACACGCCCCGTACCCGCCCAATTTGAATTCCGCCGGCTCATTTGCGATACGCTGCCGCAACTTTAAGAGCAAGTGCTTCATGAATAACAGCACTTGCTCCTAAAATTTCTCCAGCGTAACGTAAATGAGAAACGTTACTCCAGAGCAAAGATGCTCCAATCTACCTGAATCTGGCCCTATATGTGCTTCTTTATCATTAAATATTGTTTTCAATCAGACATGTCATAAATAAATAAATGTTACCAAATACATATTTATTGCCAAATATACAGAAATTTAAAAAATACAAATACACTTTGATATAATTTTTCACACTAAGTCGGTCTTTTTTACAAGTATGTCTAAAAAAGGGAGAAAACTTTTTAGTTCTTTATAACTATAGGAACATTTGTAGTCATTCTGGACAGTTGCGGAACACAAGCACAAGAGAAGTAAATGTATACCTGGTACAAAACAAGATACAGGTAGTGGAGTAATCCAAAGGTGCTGGTAGATATTGGGGTTGATTTACTAAAATTCATAGTTACATAGTTACATAGTTAGTCAGGTTGAAAAAAGACACAAGTCCATCTAGTTCAACCATAAAAAAAATTGAGAGTGCAATATCAGGTGCAGCTCTGCATAGAAACCAGGTTATTTTTTGTCAAAGCTTAAAGTGACACTAAAGGTTCACATTTAAAAAATAAATAAAAAAAATAACAAACATATCATACTTACCTCCACTGTGCAGTTTGTTTTGCACAGAGTGGCCCCGATCATCCTCTTTTGGGGTCCCACGACGGCTCTCTCAGGTCCTCCCCACAATAGATAACCCCCTCTGGGAAGCTCTCTCCAAAGGGGGTTACCTTGCAGGCGTTCTCCCGTGTTATACACTCAGCGTACATAGCCGGCGAGTATATGACTTGGCCCCAACCCCCGGCGGCCGCATCATTGTATTTGATTGACAGCAGCGGGAGCCAATGGCTGCGCTGCTATCAATATATCTAACCAAGAGCTGAGAAGCCATGGGGAGAACGACGCGGGATCGCGCCCACGGAAGTTCGGGGCTCAGGTAAGTAAAACAGGGGCTCGGGGGAGGCCGGACATAGAATGCATTAAGGGGAAAAATCACAAGGCTTGAAAGCTGAAGCTGAAGTTAAAAGCTTCACCAGATTTTGCGCACTCCAGTTTTAGTAAATCAACCCTAATGCGTTGTCTTTTACCACAGTACAATGCACAAAAAAAACTTTTTTTTTCGAGTAAATATTATTTTTATCGCTGAAAACCTTTAATAAGTGTTTGAAAACAAGTTGTCTATAGCCATAATTTTCAATTACTTTTAGGCCTCGTACACACGATCGGACTTATCCGATGAAAACGGTCCGCGGACCATTTCCATCGGATATGTCCGATCGGGAGTTTGATCCGATGGCGTGTACACACCATCGGATCAAATTCCCCGCCGCCGGACGGCGCGGTGACGTGGCGGTGACGCGGCGGTGACGTTGACGCCGCTACGTCACCGCTACGTCACCGCACCAGGAAGTAAAACACTTCCACGCATGCGCCGAATCCATTCGGCAGCGGCGCGGCGGCGGTGCGGGACGACATGTCTGCTGGTAAGTGTACTAACCAGCAGACATGTCGGGCGGACAGATTCCCACCGGATAGATTTCAAAGCATGCTTTGAAATCTGTCGGGTGGAAAAATCTGTCCGCTAGCCCATACACACGAGCGGATATGTCTGCTGAAACGGTCCATCGGACCGTTTTTAGCGGACATATCCCCTCGTGTGTACGAGGCCTTAGGCTAACAATAATTTATTGAAGAAATCTAACACTTTTGAGAATATTTGCCACAAACGATGCACCTTAAATTAGTTAGACAGCCGCGCAGGATTGCTGTACAGTCATTTGTATCCTTGCTTTATCCTGAAACCATGGCTCCTGCATGAATATTTGTCAAACAAAGCACTTTATAAACAGCTTTGTTTGCACAATGTATTAAAATGGGATGACACTTGTACAGCATGTTTAAAGTGTAATGCTTTTATCCTGAGTGCTGGCACTAAATTACCCTCATCTCTCAGGACTATTATCTCTGCTGTACATTCCCTTCTCCAACGGAGAAACACAGTGGGGGATTTGTAACATAATGAGTCATTTAATGATGCTGTTCACTAATCTCTGATGATATCCTGAAGACATTTAACTGGGGAATAAACTGTCTCTTTCTCAGAAAATTGTATAAATATGCTGCTAACAGGATGTAATAATACTGGTGACACAATACCTATTACACAGAATCCATATTTTAATTTGTAGGTTCAATATGTCAAGTACCATCTTAGAAGACACAATTATCCAAATAATAAACTGTTATCTCTCTCTCTCTCTCTCTCTCTTTCTCTCTCTCTCTCTCTCTCTCTCTCTCTCTCTCTATATATATATATATATATATATATATCACAAAATCGCTCTACTGTAGCTGCATGTCCTTCCTTATAAATATCTGTATGATAAAACGTTTGTAAAATTTACAGAATTTGTGCTTGAATTGAATTGACAGATCTGATCATTGGCAATAGGCAAAAAAATTCTGCTAAATCTGTACAGTGGAACATCGGATTGCGAGTTACGTGGTTAACGAGCGCTTCGCAATACAAGCAATTTTTTTTTTAAATCCTGACTCAGTTTGCAAGTGTTGTCTCCCAAAACGAGCAGGATTCAAGCCTCTGTGGTGTGCAGTACCGCATTTGGGCAGATGTGCGGGGGCGCCGGTGACACTGAGGCCGCGTACACACGATCGAATTTATCTGCTGAAACTGGTCCGACGGACCATTTCAGCAGACATCTCCGATCGTGTGTACGGGCTATCAGACATGTTTGCCCAGCAGACAAATTTCAAAGCATGTCCATCGGATATGTCCGCTGGTTAGTACAATAACCAGCGGACAGAACTGTCCGTGCATGCGTTGAATGGATTTGACGCATGCCTGGAAGTATTTTACTTCCTGGAGTGGTGATATGCGGCGTCAATGTCACCGCCACATCACCGCGTCCTCAGACTGAGGGGATTTTCGTCCGATGGTGTGCAGACGCCATCGGACCAAAATCCGTTGAGACATGTCTGCTGCAAACGGTCTGTCGGAAATGTTTGACCGGACATGTCTCATCGTGTGTACGCGGCCTCAGAGACCTTCAGAGCTGTTCGGAAATATTTAGAAACACTTGGAAATACTCAAATTCCCAAGTGTTTCTGAGCCTTTCTGAGGGTTTCCAAGTGCAGCTGAATGGTCTCAGAGTATTTCCGAGTCTCTCTGGTGCCCCCCACCTCTGGTCACATGCGATATTGCATGCCATAGAAGTCTATGTGAAACAAATTATCTTCATTTCCATTGACTTCTATTGGGTAAACTCCCTTTGATATGCGAGTGCTTTGGATTACAAGCATTCTCCTGGAAAGGACTATTCTCATAATCCAAGGTTCCACATTATTTCATGTTTTTGTTTAGCATATTGTTTATACAAAGTCAAAGCTTGAAAGGTATGTTAGTTTCTTCATTCAGTAATGGGAGGAACCTCCTTTAATTGCAATAGCCTTTACTGCATTTGATGATAGAAATATTTTTTCTCTTTACAAAATGTTTCCATTCTTTTACATTTCTGAGATTTTGTGCAAAGATCTCCCTTCACATCATACCACAGCATTTCAACTTAGTTGAGGTCTGGACTTGGAAATTCCAGATAACACATTTACTTCTGTTTTAGTCACTCTGTTGTTGATTTTTTCATTTTCCTGCTGCATCATCCTATGACTTTATAAACCACGACCCTGAAATTACTAAAAATAGTTGCAGTTCCCCTGTTTGTAGACAATTTACCTTTTGTGGACTGACAAACACTCAGACGTACAGAAAGGTTTGTTTCCGTATTAAGGAGATTTCTTCTCACTACAGAGTGAATAAAAGTCTAAAATGTTTGAATTGTCACAGGAACAGGGGTCAAGGGAAATCTTCCAACGGGAAAACCTGTTTTGGTAAAAACAGACTAAGGCTGGATAAACACTATACAATTTTCTGTAGATTTTTTCCTTTAGATTTATCAAAACCATATAATATGAGGTCAAGCCTTAAGAGTTTCAATTTGTATGCAATCAGGCATGCCCTTGCACTACATGGTTTTGTTAAATCTAAAGGAAATCAGACAACAAAAGTTGTATAGTGTGTATGGGGTTTTAGAGGTGCTATTCCTTCGTTTTAAAGAGATCTCCTCTTAGGCCGCGTACACACGATCAAATCTGTCTGCTGGAAACGGTCTGCTAGACCGTCCCAGCAGACAGATTCGATCGTGTGTACGGGCGAGCAGACGGATTTGGGCAGCCGACAGATTTCAAAGCATGCTTACCAATCTGTCGGCTGGGAACCCGTCCGCCCGACATGTCTGCTGGTTAGTACGGTCCGACTGATTTGAACAAATGAATTGCCTCGTGTGTACGAGGCCATACTCCCTCTTCTGGCTTACATATTTATATAGTTCAAAGTGTTATCTCATTCGTAGGTTATGTTTCTTGGTTGAGTTACTCAATACTTGTTATCTATATGTGGGACTCCAAAAGCTCTAAGTCCCACTTGGTTTTTCAATCTTTACGTTCTTAAGCTGGCCATACATGTATCAAAGTCAGGTTCAGTAGGAACCAGCTGAATTTCAGTTCATGTATGGACATGGAGGTTGTACAGAAGTCAATCTACCAATCAACTTCTGTACAAACATCCAGTTATAGCCAGCAGTGCTGATCGGTATATTTTAATGGTGGAGAAATGTCCCCTCTATCAGAATTCAAAGACACAACAGGCAGAATTCTTTCATCGACCTCAAGTGTGTGGATTGCTGAATCAAGTAATTTTTTTTCCTTTAACCCAGTGGTTGAATATATATGTGTAGCGCCCTTGTACTTTTAGGTACAGGTGCTATCCTAAATTTAGGGGGGATAAGAGAGTTACTTGGCTCTTATCTAAGTGATTTGTGCTATTGGGGTTATACCTCGGCTCGGCTGTATTTTGTTCACTCTGTTGTTCCTTGGGTGTTCTTTCACCCCAGGACGACAGGTGGCAGCATTTGGAGTCGAGGATGGTGTGCTCTCTCTCTGCAGCCAATTGAGATGTTTTGTGCCCTGCTGAGTATGCTGGGAGAGGGTATTTATGGGCCGGACACGCGGTGTCCAGGGTTCTTTCTGGAGTGCTTCACCCACCTTCAGGGTGTCAGCGATGCGCGTCTCGGCGTTTTGGCCTACCAGGTCAGGGTGCGCCTGCCGGGCTGTGTTCTCAGTTCTGGGCCCATTTTGGTTCGGAACATCTGTAGCCGTGACTGGACCCAGTGATCGAGGTGGCTGGACACTGGAAGGCTGAACGTCGGTCGCCGGTCAGTCAGCAACCTAACTACAAAATTACCTTAAGTGACTCATACCTAAATTTCGTTAAGGAGGATTATCTCTGTGATCTAAGTTCTGAGGAGGGCCTGTGGCAGAGGTGCTTTCTCTCAAAGTTTCCTGAGCGATACTCTGGCTGCCAGGCCTGTGGCAGAGGCCTGTCCAGGTATACTAAACCCACTCTTGGCTAGAGTGGTGAAGAAGATAACATGCTATTGGAAGCAAGACTGACTTCCTCATCATTACGCCTGAACCTGCTGTTTCTTCTTTTGATAATTTTTTCCCTTCACTGTACGTTCTACTGTTTGCTAGGGATGAGCTTCGTATTCGAGTCGAACTCATGTTCGACTCGAACTTCGTATGTTCGATCGTTCGTCAAAATACGAACAAAACGGGTCGTTCGTGCCAAATTCGAGTTACGTTTTGCTGGCTGATGATTGACCAAGCATGCACTATGACCCGCATGCTTGGCCAATCAGAGCTTGCAAAAAACAGAGAGCCATAATTGGCCAAAGCCAGGGTAGCTTTGGCCAATTATGGCTCAGGGGGTTTAGTACACGCCCCGCACTATAAAAGGCCGCCTGCAGGTCGGCCTTGTGTAGTGTGTTGGGGTGGTGGTTAGAGAGAACAGAAAAGAGACAGAGAGAGTGTCATTTTTTGCAGGTAGATAGAGCAGGCAGGCAGGCAGGCTAGTCAGTTCATTTTACAGTGTGTAGAGGATATATATATACCAGGTGTTGTACATATTTTTATACACTGTATAGTTTAACTAGATCAGTTCTTCCTAACCTACTGGCAGGCAGGTGATTGTGCTATTTAAAGACGTTTTTACAGCCATACTTTAGACAGGTACAATATTTAACCACTTCTCGCCCGGTCAATGGACAATTGACGTTCGGGAAGTGGTTTTAATGATGTTTAAATAAAAAAAAATAAAAAAAACAAGGAAAAATTACTTTAAATATTGTACCTGCTGGGTGTCTATAGTATGCCTGTGAAAACATGTTTTCTTGGGCCTGTATGCCTGAGGGAACATGTATCGATGTAATTTTTTTAAAATGTTTTTTCCATTGATACATGTTCCCTGGGGCAAGACCCGGGTTCTCAAAGACGTTTTATGACAATAACTTGCATATTAAGCTTTAAGATGATTAAGCTTGAATTCGAACAATTGAGTCCCATAGACGTCAATGGGGTTCTAAATGTTTGCGTGAACATTCGGTCTGGTTCCGGTGCAAACCGAGCGGGGGGGGGGGGGGGGGGGGGGTTGTTCAGCTCATCCCTACTGTTTGCCATGTTGGGTAAATAAAAGCGCAAGATAAAAGACACCTGCTGTTTGGACAATTTGTCATTACTGCTCTCATCCACGACCCTAGATGGTGGAGCTATAGAGGTAATATGCCATCCCAATTCTAACCAGCAGCTCCTTCGCGGGTAGTGCTACATATATATAAAAAAGACTTATCTATGGGCTTCCCCAGCAAATAGTGTCAATTTCAATGATCCTACTGCACCATCCACACTGTAGATAAAAGGAAAACACAAGAGTGGCAAATGACTTTAGCAGATGGTTGGATGTGCAGTTCTGATATGGCTGCCTTCTGGCTAAACTCTTTGCTGTGTACTTCAGAGCCCTTCTGAAAAAAAAATGTATGTGTGCAGCCCTACTCAGCCTGTAACAGCAGTTCTGAACCAGGAAAAACTCTGGTCCCATGTTGCATAAGGAGCTTATTATATTTGCTTTACTTATAATAACACCAATGTTTCTGGGTGATGAAATCTGTGAGCTCATGTGCATGGCTTTAATTACTTCAGCCCCGGACCATTTTGCTGGTCAAAGACCAGGCCACCTTTTGCGATTCTGCACTGCGTCACTTTAACTGACAATTGCGCGGTTGTGCGACGTGGTTTCCAAACAAAATTTATGTCCTTTTTTTCCCACAAATAGAGCTCTATTTTGGTGGTATTTGATCACCTCTGCGATTTTTATGTTTTTTGTGCTATAAACAAAAATAAAGTGATTTTTTTTTTAAAATATCAATATTTTTTACTTTTTGCTATAATAAATTTCCCCTAAAAATATATTCAGTTTTTTTTTCTCCACAGTTTAGACCGATACGTATTCTTCTACATATTTTTGATTAAAAAAAAAAAATCGCAAGAAGCGTTTTATGGCATTTTTATGAATATTTTTTTTTTACTAGTAATGGTGGAGATCAGCGTTTTTTATTGTGACTGTGACATTACGGCGGACACATTGGACACTTTTGACACAATTTTGGGACCATTGTAATTTTTACAGCGATCAGTGCTATAAAAATACACTGATGGCTGTAATAATAACACTGGCAGTAAAGGGGTTAACCTGTAGGGGGCACTGAAAGGGTTAAGTGTGACCTAGGGAGTGCTTATAACTGTTAGGGGGCGTGGCTTGCCGTGACACGTCACCGATGACAGGGAACAGACGATCAGTGACATTTTACTAGGAGGAACGGGGAGATGTGTTTTCACTAACATCTCCCCGTTCTTCAGCTCTGTGACCCGATCGCGAGACACCATCACGCACGACCACACGGCCGGCAATTTAAAGGGGACGTATAAATATATATACGCCCATGCTACAGTCGGATAGCGGTTAAAAAATTGACTGTTAGTTTGAAACACATAGGGGTTGATTTACTAAAAGCAAGTAGACTGTGCACTTTGCAAAGTACAGTTGTACTCTGCAGGAGCAGTTGCTCCAGAGCTTAGTAAATGAGCAGTTCTCCTGGCTTCTATCATCCAATCATGTGCAAGAAAAAAAGGGTTATTTTTATTTTCTTTTGGAATTGGTTTGGGTATTCTTTACAAAGTGAAGCTTTGTCTCATTTACTAAGCTCTGGAGCAACTGCCCCTGCAGAGTGCAACTGCACTTTGTAAAGTGCAAAGTCTATTTGCCTTTAGTAAATCAACTCCAAAGATGGTGCATTTACCAATTTTTACAAATAGCTTGGGTTTTATTAAAGGAAAGCTTGAGCAAGTCCTGGTGCTATTTGTTTTGCATTTTGCAACAAATGCTCTGTATCGGTAGCGTTATACAGGTATCGGGACAACCCTAGTTATCATGGAAACTATATTATATGGGTTTCAGGGCTATTGATTATGTGAACTTCAGTTTAAAAAAAAAATGGACAAATATTAATTAGCTATACTTATGTGTTTTTGGTTTAAAAGAATATGTTTGCCATTATACTGAAGCTCATTTTTAAAATAGATATAAACAGTATGCATTTTATTGTGCTAGTACGCTATTACATTACATATTTTCTGCGCACTGTTTATTTTGCATGCATAGCTTGGTGAAGTCCATTGCAGAGAGCTCCATGGGTCACATATTTTCATGAGCAGGCTTCGTGTCATGAACTACATTGGAAGTAAAAAGTCAGACAGACTATAAGGTTGTAAGCTAGAGCCCAGAATATATATATCATCTCAGCACTGCCCAGAACAACCGTAACTACACTTTTCTGCAGATGGCAGGCTCCTTTACTCTATAAAATTACAAAATGCTGCTTCATGTAGAACATCCTCCTGGCTCAAGACGGATCCCACAACTAAAAATGTCCTTATTGTTGGCCAGGAATCCAAGACCACCATTCAGACATCTTTGATGGCAAGATTTGTCATGTGTGATTGATGATTCCAGAAGAGTAGCCTGGCAGCGTTATTTCCAGCAATCCTTTCATTCACATACACCATATAATATGTTGGCAAAGCTGCAGTGACTTAATTCTAATCAGCTATAAGTACACTCCAAATCCCCATAAGATGTTCTGGTGACTGCTGGCAAAGCTTCCACAACATTGTGGTTATTCACTGAACTGCACGCAGTGTGCTTTTTCAGCAACATTTTGCAATATATTACTAGAGAAAATATCAAGCATTGGAATATTTGACCTAATAATAATAACTGAAAAATAAAAAATAAATATGCCTGTGCCATTCCAAATAAAGGAAGATTTGAAAGCACATAGAACGAAAATGCCAACCAAAGAAGGAGCTTTCAGATTAAGAAAGTTTAATTTATCATAATAGCTTAAGAGCATAAATGGCTTTATAGCCACAAATATATCGTTGATTCACGTTTGCTTAAAAAAAAACAAGCAAAAAGAGCACATTTTAAAAAAAAACTTTCATATGAATATAAAAAAAATTGATAAACAAATAGGTAAGTCAAATGTGTTAAAAGCTTGGCAAAGTTTGCTTTAAACTGAATATAGTAAAAAAAAACAGCAAGGGATATTATTGAAGACATTTTTCTGCAAAATATATGGTAACTAAGAAAATGTAGCAGAATTAGGACATTAACCTAAAAAGCGGTATTCCTTATTTTGGGAATGAATCGGAAAGTGGAAAGCAAAAAATAAAAAAAGAATGTCTAGGTTAAGATGCTGATAATCAGAATTCAGAAAGATCTGCATAACATGTGATTCCTTTTGAAAACAGTGGTATAGGTAGAGCAAGGAATCATTCTAAGGCCTCGTTCACATGGGCAAGAATCTTGTCAGGAAAAAAAAATGTGTTTTTCCCGATGAGATTCTTGTCAAGAATCTCTTGCCGCCCAAATGTACACACTGACCTTTTCAAAAGAACTGCGGTTCTCTTGAAAGTCAAGACCGCTGTGACCGCATGCGCTCGTCACATTCGATGCCATTGCCTCCATCTTGCTTCACCCTACCTATGCCGTGGAAGCTACCGCACATGCATCAAAGTCATTTCGAGCATGCGCAGGTCTCCACGGTGACAGGTAAGTATGCAGACGCTCGGGTTTCTCGTCGGGAAACAGGCCGACAAGAATCTCGATGAGAAAATAGAGCGCAGGTTCTCTATTTTTCTCATCGAGATTCTGGCCAGATTTCCCGACGAGAAAATTGAAAGCCTTGTACACACAAACGGTTTTCTCTGCAAGAAAGCTCTGCCAGCAGTTTTCTTGCTGGTTCTTGCCGAGAAAACCGGTTGTGTGTACGAGGCCTAAGGTCTAAACCTCTCCGATTCCCAAGTAAGAGGAGTATAGAGGAGCCTTTCTTAACCAGGGTTCTGTGAAACCCTGTGTTTCCTCCAGAGTTGTGTTAGCTCATGATTGTAAACTGATATAAAAGTTAATCTCACTTGAAGGACTTTTTGAAACATATAATGGTTAAATGATGCTCTTAACCACTGAATGTTTCAAAAAGTCCTTCAAGTGAAATGAATTTTTTCACTCTGTGCTCCTCGGTACACATCCAAAATGTTACCACCTGGCTAGACTTCCTTTGTTGCTAACAGAGGTAGCACCCTACAACCAGAACAGGGTCGAACTATACTATATTTCCTTGTTAAATATATCTTTATTGGAGTATGAAGTTAGCGATATACAGAAAATAAAAGAAATACTAAGCAAAGGAAAAACAAAGAAAATACAAATATACAATTGTAAAATTAAAGAATCATTGCAGTGTTGAAAGGAGTTCTAACATGAACTAACATTCCTTATGAGAAAACCAATAGAGCGTACTTTACAACATTACCAGATAAGATTGCTGTAATGGGGTGATGAACAGGACAAGGGAGGTGGTTCCTTACATGTTCTATTCGTTCCTTATTGAGTTGTAATTATACAATAAAAGTTAACTGAAGCTTCTATACAAAATATCAACCCATGTGTTACTTACAAGTCATAACAACCTAAAAAAAGAAAAAACTCCTAAATAGAGTAAGAAATGCTTCATCAAGAGTAAAAAAAAGAAAAGTAATGAATGAAAGGAGAGGGTTGGGGGAGGGGAGTCTGCAGGGCCGGACCGGGAAACCCCAAAAACCGCCAAGAGGGTTCAAACGTCGTTTCGATGGATGGGCTACCATGGCAACAATACATCGTTATTAAAAGCTTTCAGTGTTGTGTATGTGATCCAGGGCGTCCAAATTAGTTCAAACCTGGTGATCATGTCATTTTCTATTGCCGTCATTTTGGCATATATCATCGCGTTGCTCATTCTGTTGATTGTTTCGTTCACTGGAATACTCGGGGTTTTCCATGCCTTTGCTAAGGTCTGCTTCGCTGCCGTAAGAAGCTGTCTAATCAGGTTAAATTGTATATGCGACAAGATGCTGGGTTTTAGGTTGAGCAAGGCCAATTTGGGGTCTAATGGTATTCTTTTATCGGTTAGAGTATGTGCTATTTGAAAAATTTCCGACCAAAATGATTGGGCTTTTGGACATGACCACACATGACCATGTGTGAAAATACGTTCCGCTCACTGTACAGCCTCTGAAACAAAGGTCTGAGTGATTTTGTGAAAATTTAGCTATTCTTGCCGGCACTAGGTACCATCTTGAGAGCACTTTGTAGTTTGTCTCAGAGGCCGATACATTAATAGAAGCAGTTTTGGTATTGAGCCAAGTTTGGTTCCATTCTGCGGGGCTCAATTCTGTACCAAGGTCCTCCTCCCATTTTCGAGCATATGGTAGTTTCCAAGAGTCAGATTGTGTTTGCAACTGGGAGTATAGGGTAGAAATCGCATTTCTGGCATGTGGATTACCCTTGAACATGTTTTCAAAACTGGAGAATATGATAGGCGAAATTGGTGTATTTACTGGTGGGAGAAAGACATTTTTAATTTGCAGGTATCTAAAAAGTTCACCTTGAGGTATACCATATGAATCACAGAGTGATGGGAAGGGGACAAATGAGTTGGAGTTAAAAAACTTGTGCTTTTGAGTACAGTCTCTCTTTACCCATTCTTTGAATGTGTTAGGGAAGACCCGGGCAGGATAGAAATCTGGGTTTTTAATAAAAGAAAGCAGGGGGCAATGTGGAGATTGTAGTTTTTTTTAAACTTGATTCTGTCCCAGAGGGTAAGTAAATGTTTGGTGATAGGGTTACTAATATTTTTATGAGATCTTGGGGGGATCCACAGTAAGTTGGATATTGAGATGGGATCACATTCTAAAGCTTCAATTGAAACCCAAAGGGGAATTTCACTTTTAGCGTGATATTTTGTAAGAGTAGCCAGTTGGGCCGCTTGGTAGCATTTTGTGAAGTTGGGGTACCCAATCCCACCATTGGTTTTGGGGAGTTCCAAGACTTGTGGTTTGATTCTGGGTCGAGAAGGTCCCCAAATAAAGGAAGAGATCCGTTTTTGGATTACTCTCATGTAGTAGGCCGGTATTGGTATAGGGAGTACTCTAAAAAGGTATAGGAGCTTCGGCAATATTGTCATTTTTACCGCGTTTAAAACTATACTATATTTCAAACATGGATCTGCTTCTTTAAAGGAAAAACTAGTTTTGGTAGATCAATTGGAACCAACTTTTACTCCTATCAGTGCAGCATACACACATCAGGCATCCAAAATTTGTTATAGGTGCCTTTAGCAATGAGCAACCTGTCTCTAAAATGAGTAACCACTGACACCAGTCTGATTCCCCCCCCCCACTAGCACATATCTTCTTCCCTCTTAAATCACTCCCCAGCACATATCTCCATACCACCCTTTCCCCCAAATTAAAATATTCTCTGTCCCTCTGTCCTCATCCCACCCTGTCCCTCTGTCCTCATACCCCCCGTCCCTCTGTCCTCATCCCACCCTGTCTCTCTGTCCTCCTCTCATGAAAATGACAGGGCGGGTCTTAAAAAGGAAGGGGTGTAGTTTTGACAGGAAGGGGTGCATCATATATATATATAGTAGGGGGTGCGCGAGTTTCGTCAGGCATAGGGCAGCACAAAACCTAAATACTCCACTAACTGTGATAGGAGGAGAAAAAGAGGAGACTTTATTAATCATAAGTAAATAGAAATGTGGAAGATACTTATGCTTTGATGGAGCTTTGAATTGTAGTAAAAAAAGTCTCAGTCTGCATATATATATAACAGAGAAAGTAGAACTGCAAAGGCAATGCCAAAACAAAACAAAATATAACCAATCAAAAATTATCTCATAACCAACATTTAAATGAATACTATTTTTTACCACATTTTGTGCATTATTAAAGAAATGTGATAAATCTAAAAATGTTTTTGCAGTGTGCACTGATAAGGAGTCTTTGGGCTATTCACAATGTGGAAACGAATACAAGCTATGAGTTAATATAGCACTGACTTGCTAAATCAAAAAGGGTGCAAGTTTCATCAGGTGGGCTGGCTTAAAGCGGAGTTCCACCCAAAAATGGAACATCCGCTTAATCCACTCCTCACACCCTTACATGCCACATTTGGCATGTCATTTTTTTGGAGGGGGAGTGGGGGCTTCAGGAGGAGTGGGACTTCCTGTCGAGGGGCTGGTTAGGCGATTAAGCTTAATTGCCTACAGCAGCCCCTCCTTGTAGGCGACCGCCTAGGACACTGACAGGTCCTAGCTGATCGCCTGTCCAATCAGCGGCGGGCCGCGCACGCATGCGCAGTGCCGCTTGCACATGCGCAGTGGGTGCCCAGCCGTGAAGCCAAAGGCTGTCACGGCCGGGTGCCCACAGTTAGAATGAAGACGCTGGCCGGGGAGGGGGGGAGAGGAGTGTAGCCCCGGCCGGCGCGTCGCTGGAACGCTGGAGCAGGTAAGTGAATGTTTATTAAAAGCCAGCAGCTACACTTTTTGTAGCTGCTGACTTTTAATAAACATAACATTTGGCTGGAACACCCCTTTAAGTATATTCCAACAGGGTTTCTCCAATATACTTTGTATAACAGTAATTTTTTTTTCTATAGCTGCCCTTCCGCCTAGTTGGGACTTGGTAAAGCAGTCCCTTACCACTTCATAGTAGTTTACTGACTGATCAGTTTACCAGTTCATGACAGTTTACTGTGGATAGACGAGCAGGAATAATACTAGTAAATGGAGGTCCCAGTTCATTTTGGGTAGAGGATCCCCACATCCTATAAGAAAAGATCATGGCAATAAACTACATGTTTTACCTACTGTTTCCTATTTGATAATTCAAATTTTGAAAACAGCAAGTCTCATATACTAAAGCGCAACGTGTTAAAAAAACACAAGGTAGCCCATAGATATTCCAGTGCAATAATGCACATAAAAAAATTACAATATTGCATGAGCATAGATGTAAATTGACACTTAAAGTGGAAGTAAACCCACCTATCATTTTCAGCCAAGGAAGCTGCCATCTTGGCCTATTTTTAATCTTCAACTGCTGTGGTGCTGCACATGTGATCAGTTATGACACCAGCCATTGGATGGTTTGACAGTTTGGTTGAAAGCACAACCAATGTGACAGTTGGCCATCCTGGCATGCCGGGAAATTGAACTGCTTTTTGAAACTGTTAAATCAATGGGTTTACTTCCGCTTTAAGCGGGCCATACACTGTTTGAACCATTAATGGCCAGACTGAATGTTCGAATGATCAACTTGGGTACAACCAGCCTGCTAGATTATCTTACGATTATCGCTAGCGGCTGCTAAACCCATTAGCAATAATTACTGTTTTCTCTGCGCGGTGACCACAAATCTTTCCTTTACCTTTAAAAGCAAAAGATATACTGTATTTGCCGGTGTATAAGGCGACCGGGCGTATAAGACGACCCCCTAATTTTACAGTTTTTTAAGATTTTTTGTCTGTACTTACTGTATACGACGACCCCCCTTACTAGGCTTCTGACACTTCATATTTCTTCCTTCTGGAGCCATATTCTTCTTCATTCTTGCTGGAGCTGGAACCAATCATGGCAAGTGATGTATTCTATTAATAAATACAAAGCCTGCTTGGATTGGCAGAGGCTGTAACATCATCAGCCCACCATCGGCCCCTCTGACTCTCGGATTGGCAGGGGATGTTACTTCAATCCAAACAGGCTCTGTATTAATTTGAATACATCGCTCACCAGGATTGGCTAAGCGGTATATACTGTATATAACCAAAGCTACATACAGTATTACCGCACATCCAGCAGGCATCCGAGCAGCTGACCTGGCGCATAAGACGACCCCTGCTTTTTGGAAATTATTTTAAGTGTAAAAAGTAGCCTGGACCGGAAGTGACATCATGTTGTTGCTCTGGTCCTCCAAGGCCACAGAGGCCGTCAAAAAGAATGTACTCTAATGCCGCGTACACACGGTCGTTTTTTTGTGATGAAATAAAACGAAGTTTTAAAAAACGTCATTTAAAATGATTGTGTGTGGGCTTTACGTCGTTTTTTGTCTTCTGAAAAATGACCAAAAAAAAATTTGAACCTGCTTCAATTTTTTATGTCGTTTTTCAAAATGTCGTTTTTTGTGTCATAAAAAATGATCGTGTGTGGGCTAAAATGATGTTTAAAACAACGTTTTTAAACCCGCGCATGCTCAGAAGCAAGTTATGATGCAAGCTTGAATGGAACAGAGAACCATCGTACATGTTGTACGTAACCGCGATTTGCAAGAGCATTTTCAGAAAACGATGGTGTGTAGGCAACGTTGTTTTTTAAAATGAAGTTTGAAAAACGTTGTTTTTTTTCATGAAAAAAAAAAGTTTTTTTACAAGACAAAAAAAACGACCGTGTGTACGCGGCATTAGATTGCTTGTGGGACCGGTCGGCTGCACCATATTTTATTACACAGCTTGTTTTTTTTTTAATGATACACAGGGGGAGATTTACTAAAACTGGTCACTCAGAATCTGGTGCAGATGTGCATAGTAACCAATCAGCTTCTAACTTCAGCTTGTTCAATTAAGCTTTGGCAATAAAACCTGAAAGGTGATTGGTTACTATGCAAAGTTCCACCAAATCATGTGTGCACCTGTTTTGTTAATCTCCCTCGTAGTGTTTTAGTGAACCAAATGTAATTTAGTTAGAATTTACATCTACATCAACTTAAATGCATTGATAGAAGGCTAAAAATGGCTAACTATTAAGAAGCCCGTTTGCAGAAAGTATTTAAGAACTGTTTTTACTTGGGTCCTTGATTTCTTTGTAGCTCTGTGCTGGTATTTGATTAAACGGTGGGAATAAACTAACAGTGATGAAAACGCAAAGGCCAGCTGTGAGGTTCAGAACAACAGAAGAGACACTGAAGAAAATACTTTGTGACTGATTCTAGTGCTTGTTATTTTTTAACTGGACAAACATTCTTCTATTATTCTTTCAAGGCTGCAAACTGATTTCCCATTGAGCAAAGTGTTGTTTCTATTAGTTTTGGAATAAGGATGGATCATGAGTGTCAGTCTGGCTGTCAGACTGAAGATGAGACACTTTTTCCTGTTTTCATCATGGGGATGTCCGCAAGGAATGGAAAAAAAAAGAAGCACGCACACTTGATTATTTCTATATATTATACTATAATAAATATATATTATACTATAGATTAAGAAATATGGGTACCACATCATATGGCTTTATTAAAGTATATGTGAACCCTTACCTTGTAAAACAACCCATTCTGTTAAAATATAAATGAAAGGCAAAGCATTGTGCATATAAGTATAGTGTATTCTTTTTCAAGAATCATACTTACCTGGGTGGATGCAGCATCGGTTTTATGCTGCAGCTATCCCCCACCGGCTTTAAGGCTGAGAATCAAGCGATCAAACACCACTGATCGCTCAAGTCTCAGAGCTCCCTAAACAGAGAGTTGGTGACTGTCTCTGCTCTGCCCCCTCCCTGGAGGGCTGGGCTGTGGAGGGGGCAGGAGTGGCTGACTCAGTATCTCAGCAGCACGCTGAGAGGTTGAGCCAGGTGCCGATCCAGGGTTGTGGGTGGATCCCAATCATGTTTTAATCTTGTCCCAGCCTGGAATCGACTTTGTGATGTCAGCTTTCAGCCCGCTGTTGCTGAAAACAGGTAACAGGAGTGCAGAACAACCTTCACTCCTGTGTAGGGATGAGCCGAACATACCCGCGTTCGCACCAGAACTGTCGAACAGACCGACCGTTCGCGCAAACATTTAGAACCCCATTGAAGTCTATGGGACTCGATCGTTCAAATTCAAAAACGCTAATTTTAAAGACCAATTTTCAAGTTATTGTTGGAAAACGTCTTTGAGAACCCGGGTCTTGCCCCAGGGAACATGTATCAATGGGAAAAGGTTTAAAAAACGGTCGTTTTTTTCAGGAGCAGGACTTCTAAAAAAGTGACCGTTTTTAAAACTTTTTTCCATTGATACATGTTCCCTCGGGCAAGACCCGGGTTCTCAAAGACGTTTTCACAGGCAAGCTATAGACACCCAGCAAGTACAATATTTAAAGGAATTTTATTTTTATTTTATTTTTTAATTTAAGCATCATTAAAATCACTGCTCCAGGACCAGTAATTTTAATGATGCTTAAATAAAAAAAATGTAAATAAAATTCCTTTAAATATTGTACCTGCTGTGTTTCTATACGTGTGATAACGTCTTTAAATAGCACAATCACCTGCCTGCCAGTAAATTAGGAAGAACTGATCTATCTAAGCTATACAGTGTATAAATATATGTACAACTCCTAGGGATGTATATATATTCTCTACACACTGTAAATTAAGCTAAACTGACTAGCCTGCCTGCCTGCTCTATCTAGCTATATAAAAAAACAATCTCTCTGTCTCTCTGACTGATCTCATTAACAAGCCGGAACACACTACACAAGGCCGCCCAGCAGGCGGCCTTTTATAGTGTGGGGCATGTGCTAAAGCCCTGAGCCATAATTGGCCAAAGCCAACCAGGCTTTGGCCAATTATGGCTCTTCGTTTTTAGCGCGCTGTGATTGGCCAAGCATGCGGGACATACAGCATGCTTGGCCAATCATCAGCGCGTAATGCCGCAGTGAATTATGGGCCGTTTTGCGTTACTCAAATTTGTCGCGAAGGACCGCTTTTGTTCGAATTTCATCGAACGCACTAACAGACAATGTTTGAGTAGAACATACGTTCGTATCGAACGCGAAGCTCATCCCTACTCCTGTGATACACAAGAGAAGTACAGCCAAATTAGCTTTGGCTATGTTTCTCCTTTAAGGACTGGATTTGAGAAACAATGTGCTAAGAAACAGAATAAACTTCTAACTTGGTCACCTGCAAGTGTTAATAAATTACAAACAATTCAATTAGAGGTCACTCAAAGAACTATATTAATCAACTGTAGGGTCATAATGGACTGTTTGCACTGTTATACAATGACTGTATACTGTATATACCTGCTATTGTCAGTATCAATTTTGTCATCTGTTTCACTGTAGCACCTATGTGCTATAGTCAGCTGGTAAAAGCTGGGGAAAAGACATTATGAAAGTTGTGTAAATAAATTAACCTATAAATATAGTTTTACTGTTGAAAATAATGTTAGTAAATGTTACATTTAGACCAGTTAGCACTGTGCTGATAAATAGCTCAAAAAGGGGAAGAGACACATTTATTTTTCTTGCCTATGCCCATTTTCTTTTAATAACTAATGAATGTTAACTAAACATACTTTGCAAAAATCTGTTAATAGCACAGCATCATGGATACAATGTTAAATTATGTAGAACTGTAGCATTTTTGCAGTATTATACAGAATACTCTCCCACTAATAAGGATATATGAGGTGGTATCAAAAAGTTTTGAGACTAGTCTTGTAACACACCAACAGATGGCAGCACAATGCTGCACGCATAGTCACAGGGAGCACCGACCTTCATAAGTCAATGTGCCAAAAGACATCATTCTGTGTACATCGGGAGCTGTGCAACTGGTGCTATTATGACCACATACCTTACCACGTTTGCTATTTTATCATGAACAGCATGTTAGAACCAAGAGCAAACTTTGTATGAAACTGTTTTAAGTGGCATGCATGCTTCAAGAGCGGAAGAACACTGGAAGACAATGAGAGATCAGGAAGACATTCAAGAGCTCAACGACCCTAAAATGTCAAAATCATTCAGCAAATTGTGTTTGATTATCGTCCATGAACAATTGAGTGTGCAACTCAAAACACCTCAAATGACTCATTGCAGAATCGCCGTAAACTTGCCGAATCATGTCAACCGCCTCTATGGCAGATTTGCCCAGTTTCACACAGAATTACGTGTTTGCGCTGTGTTCTAAATTGCTGACCATGATGAAATCGCAGACGTGGTAATGCATGTGGTCAAAATAGCACCAGTTGCACAGCTCCCGTCGATGTCTTTTGGCACACTGACTATTGGCGTGTTACAAAACTCAAACTTTTTGCAACCACCTCTTATGTTAACTGATCTCCAAAACTGGTTGCTGAGAGTTTAGTCTTAGTTCTATTTTGTAAACAATGTTATAAAATGAAGACCCAATAGTTGCACATTGGTTCTGTTAATGTAAATCTAGCACTGACCCTGAACACAAGTTCAATATGGTTTTAGCTAAACTATATTTTTAGCACGACCATTCTGTAGGGCATGTGCAACATGTCCTTAGCATTTAAGTCATTAAACTTTGTGTGACCATCTCATGTTTCTGCCCATTTAGAAGAAAAGGACCTGCCATTCCATGATTGTACCCATCATCCTGAATTGTAACATTGTTTTGATGTCTGTCCATGATCCCGACATGACTTTAGTTTTATGAGTTCATCGTCATAAGCCAGGCTGTGGTTCAGAACAGGGATGTTTGAGTAGTGTAATCAAATCCTTGAGTGTTCTCTTCCCTTTGCAACAACAAAACATTTATATAATACCCACCAATCAGCCCAAGTTGGCTTACGGTCTGATTGTCTGGCCGTCGTCCAATACATTTCTAGACTGATAAGTATCTGCAAAGTGATAAGATGTGTAGTGACCTCAGAACATTTTGTGAAACCTATCTTCCATATTAATTCCTGTGCATGCCTCCTCCTGTTATTCCATAAGGGAACACAGACAGATAACATCCTTGTGACGTGACCCTGACCTTCATCAACCTTTGTTAAGTCTTCATCTGAAGTCAGTCCTAATGTTTGTAAACAGGATGTAATTAAGGCTGGGAACTGACAAGGCCTGACAGTAAGACAATGTGGAGCTGGCAGAAAATAGTCTGTCAGATGTCAGCTTTCATTGTGTTTTAAGTGCCTTCATAATAATTAGTGCGCACTGTATGAAGGAAGTTCACTCAGCTTGGATTAATCTGTCACGGTGTGGAGGCCATCCCAGTGAGTGCAAGTGTTTCCTCTGATAAACCTAGGAACAAGTCTGAGAAAAAAACAACAAGAGCCAAGAAAGAGCCGTGAAAACTGAGACTACGCTGACAGGTGTTGACTGAAAATTAGTAACGGGAAATAGAAGGGGAAGAAAAAGACTTCTTCTAAGATGGCTTTATCTTGACGGGAATGTAAAAAGGTCACAGAGTTATCTCTGTGTGTTATTGCCTTACCAAACTGATGTGCTGCTTTACATGACATAAATGAATGAGAGATGATAAGTTTGTAAAACTGTCTGGTGATAAACACATTGTTCAGTTCTCCTTACCTTGGTGTATGAAGGCTGCAGCTTGTCTGAATTATAGAAACACCAGTTCTGACAGCGAATAAGCCATGTTCTGACAACTGATAATTTCTGCTTACTTTCCTGCTACTACCGTATTTATACTAGCGGTGTATACTAATTATACTGGTATATACTGATTTACCACTTGACCTTCGGATGATTTACCCCCTTCATGACCAGGCCATTTTGTGCTATAGCACTGTGTTGCTTTAACTGACAATTGCACGCTCATGCAACACTGTACCCAAATAAAATGTACGTCCTTTTTTTTCCCCACAGATAGAATTTTCTTTTGGTGGTATTTGATCACCTCTTCCTTTTCTTTTTGCACTATAAACAAAAAATACAGACAATATTGGAAAAAACAACAACAATATTTTTTACTTTCTGCTATAAAACCTATCCAATATAAAAAAAATATGAAAAAAATCAAATTTCTTCATAAATTTAGGTATGTATTCTGCTACATAATATTGATTAAAGAAAAAAACAAGAAGCGTATTTTTTTTTTATTTCATATTCTTTATTAATAAATTACAAAATTACATTTTCAAATCTCCTTATTTCTCATATATCATGACTTTTCCAGTATCCCACTTTTAATTTATTACCCTTTTCCACTCCCCTCCCTTTTTTCCTCACTGCCACTTTACTATCTATATCAATGGGTTTTCTTTTAAATGGGACATGAAGCATATATTGATTGGTTTGTGCAAAAGTTATAGCGTCTACAAACTATGGGATGTTTTTATTCATTTATTTTTTACTACTACTACTACTGCACAACTGTAAATATATATATTTACAGTTGTGCTCAAAAGTTTGCATGCCATGGCAAACATTTTGACATTTTAGCATTAATATTGTAAATATGACTGATCATGCTAAACAATGTCTTTTATTTAAGGATAGCAATCACGTGTAGCCATTTATTATGACATTGTTTTTTGGAACCTGTTTAAATCATACCCTTAATGGCCCTGATAAAAAGTGTGCATAGCCTGAAATGTTTGGCCTTGGTACAGACACAGAAGGTGACACACGGGTTAAAATGGCAATTAACGGGGTTGTAAAGGTTCATGTTTTTTCACCTTAATGCATCCTATGCAGAAATGGGAAATTTGGGGTTCTCTTGATACCAAGCCAAGGTCAGGTAGATCAAGAAAGATTTCAGCCACAACTGCCACAGGAACTGTTCAGGATACAAAGAAAAACTCACAGGTAACCTCAGGAGAAATGCAAGCTGCTTTGGAAAAAGATGGTGTGGTTGTTTTTAAGGAGCACAATATGATGATACTTGAAAGAAAAAAGCTGCATGATCAAGTTGCCAGAAAGAAGCCTTTACTGTACAAGTTCCACAAAAAGGTCTGGTTACAATATGCCCAACATCACCTTGACATGCCTCATTGACTTTTTTGTGGCATTGGCTTCCTTCTGGCAGTTCAAACCACGCAGCTCTTTTTTGTTCATGTATCGTTGAATTGTGCTCCTTAAAAACAACCACACCATCTTTTTGGAGAGCAGCCTGTATTTCTCCTGTGGTTACCTGTGGGGTTTTCTTTGTATCCTGAGCAATTCTTCTGCCAGTTGTGGCTGCAGTCTTTCTTGATCTACCTGACCTTGGCTTGGTATCAAAAGAGATCCTAATTTTCCACTTCTTAATAAATTATTAAACAGTACTGACTGGCATATTCAAGGCTTTGGATATATTTTTACATCCTTTGCAATCTTTGTAAGATTTCATTACCTTGTTACGCAGGTCTTATAAATGTTCTTTTCTACCTCTTCATGGCTCAGTTTTCTAGCCTGCTTAGTGCATCAATGTGAAAGCTAACAAACTCATTGACTGATTATACACAGACACTAATTGTGATTTAAAAAGCCACAAAGGTGGGAAATTAACGTTCAATTGCCATTTTAACCTGTGTGTGCCACCTTCTGTGTCTGTACCAAGACCAAACATTCCAGGGTATGCAAACTTTTGATCAGGGCCATTTGGGGGTGATTTCTGTTATCATTATTATTTAAAAAGGATCTAAAAAACGATGTGATAATAAATGGCTTCATGTGATTTCTATCCCTAAATATTTTTTTTTGGCATGACCAGTCATATTTTCAATATTATGGCAAAAAGTGTTCACAATTTTGAGCACAACTGTATACAGTGTATCTATCTATATATACATACATACACAAATATAAACATATACAATTATAACTATTTATATGCAAAAAAAGTGCCAGATCATTAGCGCTAACATAACAAGTTAATTCAGATGCCAAAATCAGCAGATGTGGCATAGAAAGATACATATTTAGTAGCAGAAGCAGAAAATAGGTCCAATTTCAATGCCTGTAATGAGGATGTGCATTGCAATTGGGACTGTTCTCTGCAGCACTGGCATTTTATTTGCATATGAATAGTTATAGTTGTATACTGTATGATATATGATTTTTGTTTACACTTATAAGGCACATTAATACCTATAACCTGGGAGCACTGCATTATTTTCAGCAATTTAAAGGATCACTAAAGGACATTTTTTTTAGCTAAATAGCTTCCTTTACCTTACTGCAGTCCTGGTTTCAGGTCCTCATTGTTCATTGTTGCTTTGAAGTTTCTGTAATTCTGCTCTGATCTCCACACTTCCTGCCTGTCTGGCTCCTTATGAAAAATCTCATGGCAGCTTTTCACTGTGGTCCAAGCTGTCATTACTGTGTGTCTAAAACTCCTCAGAACCAATCAGATTCATTTTAAAAACAAAACACTGCCCTGTATTTTTTTGTTTTTGTTCTGTGTCTCTTTACTTCACAGAAACATGAAACCAGTTTAAAAATGAAACTAAACTGCAGGCACATTATATGATTGATTTTTATCTATTTTTAATCATTTTTAAAAGGAAGCAGTTAACTATTATGTCTCTATACCCTGTAAACAGTCATTTCAGCAAAACATTTTTTTTCCTTTAGTGACCCTTTAAGTTTATTAACAGCACAACACTATTTTTTGGATATATTTGTTTAGGTATTGTTGTGTGCAATACAGTGCAGCTGTAAATCTGCTGCTCATCCTCTTGTTCTGTTGTTAGCTTTTATATTTGGTGAAAAGGGGCAAAAATCTGTTTGCACAAATCCAGCTAGCTTCGTTATTTGAATATGTACATACAGCATGATACATTATTTACAATCGCGCTGGTACAACTATAATAACACTAAAGACTGAGTGGTGTGAGGGTTTGTACCATGTCAGAGGGCAGCACAAAGAAAGCTTAGTGTACATTATTGTTCATATTTTCAGGTTGCTCTGTATTAAATAACCTTTGATCAAGAAAACCCCACATAGAAATGGCCTTGACTTTGCTGTGAGAGCAAGCTGTGAACGCAGTAACTAATTTAGGGCCCATTTGATCACAACTGCCTAAAGCAAGGCTCATGGCTGTAAACACTGAGCTAATATGTAATTCCTGCAAAGAAACATCTGCTACAGTCTTTCCGTGAGCAGTTCTGATACAATGAGACTCTTCAATACTGCTTATTATTATTTTTATTATTATAATACATGATTTATATATCACCAACAGTTTGCTCAGCGCTGTACAATGTGAGGGAAGACAGTACATTTACAATACAATTCAATACTGGAGGAATGAGGGGAGCCTGCTTATTAGAGCTCACAATCTAAACGGGATCAAATGATACAAAGGTAATAACTGTGGGGGATGAACTAATAGAGAAAATAAATATATAGGGCCAGATTCACATAGAATTAGATTATCGTAGCGTTTCCCAAATACATTACGCCGCCGTATTTTACCTGGCTCTACGTGGAATCCCAGTAGATTTTGTCCAGTAAACGACGGCGGCGTAGTGTATTTCTCCCGGCGCAATCCATCTACGCGATTAGGGGGCGTGAAGCATTTAAAATAGGCGCGTTCCCGCGGCGATCGAACTGCAATGCACCGTTCACAAATTTCCCGCCGTGCATTGCGCGAAATCACGTCGTTACGTCGTAGTAGTGTCGTTTACGTACATTCCTATTCCCGAACGAGTTACGTTAAAAAAAATAAAAAAATTTAATTCGACGCGGGAACGACGGCCATACTTAACATGGGTTATGCACTGTTAGACCAGCAAAAAGCTGCTCTAACATTACGTAGCCAAAAAATGACATAGGCGATTGCGAAGGACACTCATACCTTCGTGGATCGCCGTAAAAACTCATTTGCATACCCCGACGGTGAAAATTACGCGGACTCCACCCAGCAGCCGCAAAAATATCGCAACGTAGATCCGAAGGATTACGAAGACGTAAGCCTCTCGGATTGAAGCCAGAAGCTGCCGTATCATGGTTTGAGGATTCAAACTAGTGATACGGCGCGCAAAATTTGAAATGACTCCTGTCTAACACCAGTTAGACAGGCGCAATTGCTCTCTGAATCTGGGCCATAGTTGTTAGGTAAAGGCTGGATAGACTTCTCTGAAGATAAATGTTTTCAGGGATCGCCTACAAGTGGACAGATTGGGGTAAGGAATTCCAAAGAATGGGATAGGTTCGGGAGAAGTCCTGGAGGCGAGCATAAGAGAAGGTGACAAGAAGCTAGAGAGCAGGAGGTCTTGGGAAGAACAAGGAAAACAATTTAGTTGGTATTTTGACTAGTCTAGTGATGTAGCTGGGGGCCTTATAAGTAGAGTTGAGCAGACACCTAGATGTTCGTGTTCGACGGGTATGGTCGAACTTCGGAAAAAAAAGTCCGGGTTCGGGACCCGAACTTGACCCAAACTTGACCCCGAACCCCATTGAAGTCAATGGGGACCCGGACTTTTGACTACTAAAATGTCTCTAAAAAACGAAGGGAAAGGGCTAGAGGGCTGCAAATGGCAGCAAAATGTCGGTAAGAGCATGGCAAGTACTCTGAAAATAAATGTGGATAGGAAAATAACTTAAAATAACATAAAACGTATGCAGTGCTGGTGTAATATGCAGAGTATCTGACAGGAACATATGCAGTGCTGGTGCAATATGCAGAGTATCTGACAGGAAAATATGCAATGCAGCTGCAATTTGATTTGTGAAGTAGGACTGACTCCTATCTAATTCTCTCCCTATAAGCACAATCAGGAACCTTTCCCCTGAATTATATAATGCAGAGTATCTCACAGGAACATATGCAGTGCTGGTGTAATATGCAGAGTATCTCACAGGAACATATGCAGTGCTGGTGTAATATGCAGAGTATCTCACAGGAACATATGCAGTGCTGGTGTAGTATGCAGAGTATCTGTAAGGGACATATGCAGTGCTGCTGAAATTTGATTTGTGAAGCAGGACTGACTCCTATATATTTTTCTCCATATTAGCACAATCAGTAACCTTTCCCTAAATTATCTTATGCAGAGTATCTCACAGGAACATATGCAGTGCTGGTGTAATATGCAGAGTATCTCACATAAACATATGCAGTGCTGCTGCAATTTGATTTGTGAAGTAGGACTGACTCAGGAACCTTTCCCTAAAGTAGCTAATGCTATGTAGATCGCTGAGTATTGTAATTTGATTTCTGACGCAGGAAAATCCTATCTAAATCTCTCCTGGGAGCAGCAGCGGCAGCCTTTCCCTACCCTAGCTAAAGCAGAGTGACGAGCTGTACTATGTGCCTCTAGCTTATATAGAGGCTGGGTCACATGCTGGGTCACATGCTGCACTGGCCAATCACAGCCACGCCATTAGTAGGCGTGGCTGTGATGGTTTCTAGGTCACAAGTAAAACAAATGGTGATTGGCTGCCCTGCAGCGCACCATTACATAGCCGAACACTATACCCGAACCCGAACTTACAGCAAATTGTTCGGGTCCGGGTCCGGCCGGGTACAAAAAAAACAAAAGTCCCGTACGAACCCAAACTTTACAGTTCGGGTTTGCCCAATCCTACTTATAAGTTATTGTTAGTATTTTTATTTAATGTTTTGGGTGACTGGCAGACAATGGAGGGATTGGTAGAGAGGGGTAGCAGATACTGAGTGGTTTGTAAGGTGGATAAGTCTGGCAGCAACATTCATGATGAACTGAATAGGGGATAAACTATGTAAAAGGAAGCCAAAGAGGAGTGAGTTAAGGTAGTCGAGGAGAGAGATAACCAGGGAGTGAATAAGGAGCTTTGTGGTGTCTGTGGTTAGGAAGGGGCATATTTTGGAGATGTTGTGTAGTTTGAGGCGGCATGCTTTGGAAAGTAATTGGATGTTGAGCCAAAAGAAGAGTTCAGAGGCTAGCAGTGCAGCCTGCGTATACTGAACCAGTACCACCATTATCATATTGGTCTACTCACTGCTAATAAACTATCACAACACTATGTGATAAAAGATCATGTTGGTTCTATTACACATGTAACTCAGATACTGTTGTAATAAACTCTAAGGCCGCGTACACACGATCAAATCTATCTGCTGGAAACGGTCGGCCCGACCGTCCCAGCAGACAGATTTGACCGTGTGTACGGGTGAGCCGATGGATTTGGCCACCCGACAGATTGCAAAGCATAGAGAGAAAGGAGTCACCGCTCCAGGTGGGATCACTAAATGGTTACAGGTGGTGCAGGATACCGAGGGTGCTGGCGGTGCACTAAGCAAAATGAAGACAAAGAAAAATGGATAGCTGCACTCCAAAACCTGATGGGTGGTCTTTTATTCAATAGACAGCATGTACAAAAATAGGGTCACAGCAGTGAAAACAAGGAACAGCCGACGCGTTTCGCACTGGATCAGTGCTTATTCATGGCATGCTTTGAAATCTGTCGGCACATGCGCCGAATGGTTTCGAATGCATGCGCGGAAGTGTTTTACTTCCTGGTGCGGTGACGTGGCGGCGTCAATGTCACCGCCACATCACCGCGCCGTCTGGCGGCGGGGATTTTGGTTTGATCGTGTGTACACGATCAAACCAATATGTCCCCAGCAGACAGATTTGTTCAAATCGGTCGGCCCGACCGATTTGAACAAATCTGTCTGCTCGTGTGTACGCGGCCTTACTCACTGTAACATACTAATTGTGTAATACACTCACTGCTCATGTAATATATGTATATATTCAGGGCCAGTGTGGCATCTTTCCCTGGGCACTGGGTGACCTTATCCAACCAATGACACTCCTGAGACCTGCCTTCTTTGGTACAGAGATGTGCAGAGGGGGAGATGTTTTGTAGTCCATGAGAGAACAGAAACTAGAACGCTGGAGGTGATATAGATAAAGGAATTTAATAGGTATTTACTTGTTTTTTAAAAAGAATCATTACACTATTCTGTCTGTCTACATTGCAGACATTAATTTTAGGCAAATTTTTGCTTTACAACTCCTTTAAAGCGGTAGTAATTTTTCCTTGAGAAAGTCCAAAAATGTACTCCCCCTTCAGGTTTAAATCATATGCACCACATACTAATACATTATGAGAGACTTACCTACAAATAGAGCCCTCCAACGATGGGTTGTCCCCGGCGACTTCTATGTTAACCTGGTCTTCTTTCCGTGTTTCGAATCTTTGGCCACTTAATTGGATGTCTCTTCACCATGGCATGTAGAGCATGTAGAGCATGCTGTAAATGCGGTCTTAGCTGCACATGCACGGCTCAGATTGCATTAGTTCTGACAGGGGAGACCTCTATGGTCTCTTCTGTTATAAAAATAAAAAAAAACCCTGCCTGTTAGTGGATTTTGGAATGTGAGGGTTGACTACCACTTTAAACGGTAACTTGACTAATTTTAAGGTGAAATGAAGGAGGTTTTGAATTTTTGACAGTTTTTTATTGATGTCTTTCTCCCCACTGGGGATGTTCCTCCTCATATACTGCCTCCTGGGATAATTTTCATAGAAAAAATAAGTAAGAGAAAATCTACCTAAAATGGACAAAGGCAGTTCTAAAAACACTTTTTTATTTGTAGCATGGAGATTTTTTTTTATAGTTATCTTGTGGTATTAAAATACATGTGAAATCTATGTTTATGACAATTTTTTTTTAAATGGCATTAAAGATGCATCACAAGAAATTAACATTTTCAGACAGATCAGCAATGCAGTGGCGGCTGGTGCTCAAAATTTTTGGGGGGGCATATTGCAGCCTCACTGTGCCCATCACATGCAGCCACTGTGCCATGCCACCAAATGCAGCCACTGTGCTATGCCACCAAATGCAGCCACTGTGCCATGCCACCAAATGCAGCCACTGTGCCATCAATTGTCACCACTGTGCCATGCCATCAAACACAGAAACTGTGCCATCAATGGTCACCACTGTGCCATGCCACCAAATGCAGCCACTGTGCCATCAATTGTCACCACTGTGCCATGCCATCAAACACAGCAACTGTGCCATCAATTGTCACCACTGTGCCATGCCATCAAACACAGCAACTGTGCCATCAATTGTCACCACTGTGCCATGCAACACAGCAACTGTGCCATCAGTTGTCACCACTGTGCCATGCCATCAAACGCCACCACTGTGCCATCAATTGTCACCACTGTGCCATGCCAAACGCCACCACTGTGCCATCAATTGTCACCAATGTGCCATGCCATCAAACACAGCTACTGTGCCCATCAATTGTCACCAATGTGCCATGCCATCATATGCAGTCACTGTGCCATCAATTGTCACCACTGTGCCATGCCATCAAATGCAGTCACTGTGCCATCAATTGTCACCACTGTGCTATGCTATCATATGCAGTCACTGTGCCATCAATTGTCACCACTGTGCCATGCCATCAAACGCCACCACTGTGCCATCAATTGTCACCAATGTGCCATGCCATCAAACGCAGCTACTGTGCCCATCAATTGTCACCACTGTGCCATGCCATCAAATGCAGTCACTGTGCCATCAATTGTCACCACTGTGCCATGCCATCAAATGCAGTCACTGTGCCATCAATTGTCACCACTGTGCCATGCCATCAAATGCAGTCACTGTGCCATCAATTGTCACCACTGTGCCATGCCATCAAACGCCACCACTGTGCCATCAATTGTCACCACTGTGCCATGCCATCATATGCAGTCACTGTGCCATCAATTGTCACCACTGTGCCATGCCATCATATTCAGTCACTGTGCCATCAATTGTCACCACTGTGCCCCATGCCACTGTGCTCATTGTCGCCTCTGTGCCCCATGATGCCACTGTGCCCCATGCTGCCACTGTGCCCCATGATGCCACTGTGCCCCATGATGCCACTGTGCCCCATGATGCCCCTTTCCCTGTAAAAAAAAACACTTACCTGAAGCTTCCATGTCCTCCCTCGATGTCTTCTGCCGCCGAGGAGAAGCTTCAGCCAATCAGGTTCCTGATAACCAGAATCCGGGAACCTGATTGGCTGAAACGGCTGTCAGTCTCATGCAAGGAACGCAGGTTGCCTGCGCTCAGAGTATAGACTTCCGAGAGCCGGAGGTCGGCACTGGAAAAGCCTATCAGAGCCGCTGGCTTTGATAGGCAGTTCCCCTCAGCCAACCAGTTGCCGCTATTCGGGTAACCGGAGTCCCATGTCCGGTTATACGAATAGACCAGGCAGCTGGCAACAGTAAGGCCCCATACACACGATCGGACATATCCGATGAAAACGGTCCGCGGACCATTTCCATCGGATATGTCCGATCGGGAGTTTGATCCGATGGCGTGTACACACCATCGGATCAAATTCCCCGCCGCCGGACGGCGCGGTGACGCGGCGGTGACGTTGACGCCGCCGCGTCACCGCCACGTCACCGCACCAGGAAGTAAAACACTTCCGCGCATGCGCCGAATCCATTCGGCGGCGGCGCGGCGGCGGTGGGGGACGACATGTCTGCTGGTAAGTGTACTAACCAGCAGACATGTCGGGCGGACAGATTTCACCGGATGGATTTCAAAGCATGCTTTGAAATCTGTCGGGTGGAGAAATCTGTCCGCTAGCCCATACACACAAGCGGTGATGTCTGCTGAAACGGTCCATCGGACCGTTTTCAGCGGACATATCCCCTCGTGTGTACGCGGCCTTACTTACGTTCAATGCATTGCATTGAACGTGTGTTACTTGCGAGAGGGGGTGGCGCTGCAGCGCCCCCTATAGACGGCCGCCAGAACTTCGGCTAAAATGTCAGAATGACATTTTAGCTGAATAAAAGTTCTTAAAGGCTCCGTTTTTTTTTTTTTGTGACTGCGGGAGGGGGGGCGGCGCCCATGCGCCCATATGGGCGGGCCGCCATTGCAGCAATGGCTTCCTTCAAGAACGAATCACGAAGCCCACTGACATGGCTTCCATCTTCACTCAGTCTTCTTTCTGGGTTTGTGTGAGTGTCTGGAGCCGCAATGACGTCACTCCCGCGCATGAGCACAAGAGCCGCCGTTTACAGCACAGACTCTGAGGGAAAGACACGGATAGCCGTTCCTTCAGAGTGCATGTGCTGATGACATCACCCGCTGCATGTACACTAAATCACTCTTAAACTGTGCACATTTAGCAGTTATTTACAGTACCTATAAGTAAGCCTTATTATAGGCTTACCTGTAGGTACAATTCATGCATGGGAGTTTACTCCCACTTTAAAGCCTATACAGTATTTTTTTTTTTAATACAGTAGTAAAGGGTTAGATTCACCATCTCTCTTTGTCTTGGTTGCCAATGGCACTAAAATTCATGAAATCCAGAATTTTGTGTTTTAACAAGAAGACGTGGCAAATCATCCAAATGGGAACGTTCCTGTGACTAAGAGGAAAGTTCCCTTACTTTGGAGAAATGTCCTCTTATTTTCTGTTATGTCTACAGAACAGTAAGGCCGCGTACACACGATCGGTTAAACCAATCAGAACGGTCTGATGGACCGTTTTCATCAGTCAAAACCGATCGTGTGTGGGCGTCATCGGTTATTTAACCATCGGTTAAAAAAATGCCAACTTGCTTTAAATTTAACTGATGGATTCCTAACCGATAGGTCAGTAGGCATGAACCATCGGTTAAAAATCCACGCATGCTCAGAATCAAGACGACGCATGCTTGGAAGCATTGAACTTCATTTTTTTCAGCACGTCGTTGTGTTTTACGTCACCGTGTTCTGACACGATCGTTTTTTTAACCGATGGTGTGTGGGCCTGACGGACCATCAGTCAGCTTCATCAGTTAACCGATGAAAACGGTCCATTAGTCCATCGGATGGACTGATCGTGTGTATAGGGCTTTAGTGAAGATAGATCTTCCAAATTAGACACAGAAGCCAAAAGAAAAAAAAAATACTGATTTTATTCTAAAATAGATAAAATAGAGTGCAGTCATTTTACTTTAACCACTTCAATACCAGGCACTTTCGCCCCTTCCTGCCCAAGCCAATTTTTAGCTTTCAGTGCTGTCGGACTTTGAATAACAATTGCGTGGTCATGCTACACTGTACACAAACACATTTTTTACCATTTTGTTCCCACAAATAGAGATTTATTTTGGTGTTATTTGATCACTGCTGGGGTTTTTATTTTTTGTGCAACAATTAAAAAAATAAAGAAAATTTTGAAGAAAAAAAAAAGTTTTTCTTTGTTTCTGTTATACAATTTTGTAAGTAAGTTTTCTCCTTCACTAATGGGCACTGATAAGGCTGCACTGACGGGCACTGATAAGGAGGCACTGATGGGCACTGATGAGATGGCACCAATGAGGTGGCACTGATAGGCAGCACTGATGGGCATTGATAGGCGGTACCAATGGGCACTCAAAAGTGACACTGATGAACACTGAAAGGCTGCACTAATGGGTACGTATGAGTGGCACTGGTAGGTGGCATGGGTGGGCACTGATAGGTGGGCACTGATGGGCATGGGTGGGCACTGGTAGGTGGCACTGATGGACACTGATGGGTGGCACGGACACTGATAGTTGGCACTGCTGGGCATCATTGATGAGGAGACATCTCTCAGGAATTTATAGTGGGCACTGACTGGTGCCATTTGTGGGCACTTATTGGCATCTTTTAGGGCATGGTGTGGCATCCCTGATGGCCATGGGTGGCATTCCTGGTCATCAAAGTGTGGTGGGCACCCTGGTGTGGTGATCCTGGCGTCATCCCTGGTGATCCAGTGTGGGCATCCGCGGGGTGTCTGCACTGATAAACAATCAATCAGCGCAGACTCTCCCTGTAAGGAAAGCCGCCGATCAGCTCTCCTCTACTCTGCTTTTTACTGAAATCAGTGTAGTGGTGTATCAGACTGACACACCGCACCACCTATCACTGCACACGGGCGTGCAAACGCAGATTATCCTGCTGGAGATCATATGATGCCAAGTCAGGATAACTGAACCACCACCCGGACGTGATTTTGCTATAGGCTGGGCGTGAAGTGGTTAACTACACCACCGGGCGCTGAGGAGACTTTACTGGTGTAAAAAGGTGACATTTATTTTTAAAGGAACAATTCTTTAACTCTAATTGCAAGAAATGCTTATGTTCCCCTTATTGTATTTTTTTTTACCTGGGTAATGAAAGCAGTGAAGCTGACTCAGCTTTTCAATGTAACAGGCATGAAACCAATGTCAGTAACAACAGCATGCCAGTAATAAAACGGCTTATCCTGACAGTAGATATTTGTGACTTTATAATCAAATCAGAGGATGTGAACATAGAAGAAAAAATAAATTGGTTCTCTTATAATGAATTCACTTCGACTGTATGAAATATGAACATTAATTAAATGCTCAGTCTGTGGCCCTTCCACACTTTAAAGCACTCTTAAATAAAAAAATAAAAAACGGTGCTCACCTCAGACAGGCCAATTACCCGAGAATGATGAAGTCAAGAGGAAAGTAGCTAAATTTCTTTACTTGAGTGATCACAACCACAAGCCAGTGATTAGTCCCAACTGCACCAGCGGGGATGTGATGGGGACAACTCACTTTGGAAGACTTCAAATAGTCATTTCCTTGGTTAAAATAAAATCTGACTGCACTAAACAGACAGTTTTTAATCTCAATTGGACATCTGAAGATTTCTCAAGCTGGTGTTGGCTGCCGCAGAAACATTTTTTTTTGCTTTGTTGATTAAACCAGTGGTCTCTGCTACTGCTTATCGGCCTGCGACGAGCTGTTCTTTTTAATTAAAAGTGAGCCACCACAAGAGAGCAATTAACAGCTAGTAATTACTGTGCTCTTCAGAACTGCTACATTTTGCCTTTCATTCCAATTATATAATGGACAAGTGGCTTTTTGATCTTCAAATTAGTGAGCTCTTGTACTATTTGTTTTGAGGCAGATTTGGAAGGTTAATGATGGCCTGTGGTGGCAGTTTTTTTCCTGGTGACTGATGTAAAAGCAGGAAAACAGAAACAGTCCATCCAAAATGCAAATTGTACCTTTATGATAATGAAGAGATGATTCGCAGGCATCGCACTATGCAGGTTTACAATGGGAAAAAAAATGTGTTTTTAGTTTTGGTTTTTGTGACTGATAAGAACAGTGAAAAATTAGTTTACATGTGGAGTTATTTAATTAACCACAAAAAAATTACATTTATTTAACTGCTTCTGTTAAAATATACATTTCTTTACACAAGACAATCAGTTCTCAAGTACATAAAAAGTAGGGACAATCCCTTGAACAGCAGACATCACATTTACATGGGACCCATTTAATGAGAGGCGCAAACAGGTAAGCCTCTAGGACTGGGACTATGTAGGCACTATCAAGAAGTTATCAAGTATTAATTAAAAATAGCATTTATTTATACACAAAAGGGAAGATAAAAACACATGTCTGAAAATACACATTTGCGGCACACAAAATACAAATAAAGTGGTACTGATACATAGAAATATGATTTATGACAACTTACGTGTTTCAAAAAATTCTTCTTCAGAGGTGTCAAAAGGATAACATTAATTGCTGTCATTCAAGCAAAAAAAGGGGAAGTAGATAGTAAAAAGGCTGCTAAATAATAAAACCAGGAATGGATATGCTGGTGCCTCCACCCCATGGATTGCCAAACCGGCAGACCATAAGAAACCGCCCCGAGTGCTGGGCTGCAGAGATCCCTCATGAGGGCCACGGGACAGGGATTTCACGCCTCTTGTTGGAAGTATTAGAAAACCTCAGCCTCTTTTGATAAAGGGGGGTTCTAAATAGACCGGATCAGCGTAATCATAGATGACAGGCGGATATCGATTTCCTCAAATGCCGGTAAATTTCTGTGCATAAGTGATATGCCACACAGGAGATAATCTGTAGGGCTTTATACACATTCAGCTGGCATACATGGTGTTCTGGAGGCACCAGTTAATCAAAGGGGCCCATTGCTATTTTTTTTTCCAATAGAAGTTTTTATTGAAGTTTTGCAAAATACAATATACAAAAATCATAAAAGAAATGTCATAAAGGAGAAATCAAAAGTATACCACTCGTGTAACAATCTACGTAGATCAGGTAGTAACAGATAGTAACAAGGGCCTATTCCCCTGGAAGCATTCAGTAAATTATGCAGAGAAAAGAAAGGCGACACACATAGTTATCCAATGGTATATTTAGCGGTCCAGATTACCCATCGTTTGTCAAAGGAAGTGCATTTTAGTGCATTAATTGCTAACAGTCGTTCAAATGTGTAGTGTTGGTGGACTTTCCTGGTCAGGTCGGTGACGTTGAGTGTAGTGGCGTGTTTCCAATTTTGTAAGATCAAAGATCTAGCTGCTAGCAGGATGTGGGACACTACTTGTCTCATTTCGTGAGGAATGGATTCCATCCCAATGTGTAGAATAGCCAATGCTGGGTTAGGGGGGGTCAACATCCCCGTAACGGTAGATATGAGTGTGAAAGTTTGATTCCAGAAACTGGTTAGGCTTGGGCATTCCCAGAGCATGTGGAATAGGTGGCCTTTATGTCCACAATTCCTCCAGCATAGATGTGAAGTGTTGGGAAACATAAGTGCAAGTCTACAAGGTGTGTATTGCCAATGATTAATGATTTTGGTCATCAATTCCCAGTGGCCCGTGCAGTGGGATGCTGTTTGTATATTTTGGAAAGCAAATTACCACTGGGCTTCAGTAAGAGTTAACCCCAAGTCCTGTTCCCATTTTACATGTGTCTTCTGTTTATGAAAGGTCTTCTTAGTTTGTAGTAAGTTGTAGTAGATGGCTATACCTTTATTGTGTGTCTGTCCTCCTGTTAAATGTTGCCATATCACTGTTGGAAGGCAAATGTCGGGGGGTGGGCGTGTCCGTAGGAAGTGGACCACTCGTGTGCATGTATAGAACGCACTTGCCGGTAGGTTGTGTTCCTGCATTATGTGGTGTACTGGTTTAGGCCTCCCATACTTCATGAAGTCATGTACTGTGTTTATACCATGGGTATCGAAAATTTTGAGTGACAACATTGGTACATGAGCCTCAATCCAGCTGAGAGGGAACTTATGCTGTATAGTCCTCCGGTTGGGGAGTTGAGAGTTCAGTAGGGATCTCCAGGTCTGTAGTGATGTAGCTATAGTCGGAGGTATGGAGGTCGAGTCCCATGGTATCCACGAATCCCCTAGGAGGAGTGATGGGAGGTCATGTGTAGGGGCAAGGTCCTTCTCAATGTCCACCCATAGTGGTGCGTCAGAGGGGGAGAACCAGTACTTGAGTTGATCAAGTCTAGTCGCTTTAAGGTAATCCAGTATGTCCACCAAACCCGCTCCCCCAGCACTCTTGTGGGGTAGCAGGGTTTTGCGTGAGCACCGTGCCCGTTTTGTGCCCCATAGAAAACGCCATTGAGTGTTGGAAAGTGCTTTGGTGTATTTCGGGGCAATGGCAATTGGTAGTGATCTAAAAATATACAGGATCTGCGGCAATATAAACATTTTAAATGCAGTTAATCTGCCCATCCAGGACAGTTCTTTATGGGACAGTCCACTAATTTGTGTATTAATTTTTTGTATCAGTAGTTTCAGATTAGTATCTGCCATGGATCTGGTGGAGACATAAGGGAGTGCTTGTTGCAGGTGGAGGCGGTCTGAGGTTGATAGGCCTAGGTTTAGTATGTATGATTTGGTGAAGTTCACCTTGTAGTAAGATATTTTCCCAAAGGAAACCAGTGTGTCATGTGCTGTAGGTAATGAAATGAGCGGGTCTGTCAGCATCAATATTACGTCATCTGCGAACAGGTTTATTACATGGTGGGTCGAACCGATTCTAAACCCTTGTATGCCAGCGAGCGACCGGATAGTCTCCGCCAGGGGTTCGATCATTAGATTGAAGATCGTTGGAGACAACGGACACCCCTGGCGCGTCCCATTTGATATTTGGAATGGCACTGACAGCATACTGGATGTGTACACCCTTGCAGAGGGGCATGAATACAAAGCCAGTATTGCGTCCTTGATATGTCCTTCAAACCCAACTTTGGACAGAGTCATTTGCATATAATCCCAGTGGACCCTGTCGAATGCCTTCTCCGCGTCTATGGAGAGCAGCATAGAAGGCGTTCGAGTACTTTCCGCCTGGTGAACAATATTAATCACTCTCCTGGTGGCGTTTGAGGTCTGTCTTCCCCTCACAAAGCCCATCTGGTCGCGTTTAATGATGGATGGGACGAGATCTGCTAAGCGTTTGGCCAGAATTTTGGCGTAAATTTTGATGTCCGTGTTTAAAAGTGAAATTGGCCAGAAGTTGGAGGGAGCATTCAGATCTTTACCTGGCTTAGGAAGGGTTACTATGTAGGCCTGTAACATTTCAGGGGGAAACGACACTGTGTTTGCGGCTCTAGTGAATATAGGTTGCATATGAGGAGCTAGAAGGTGGCCAAAAATTTTGAAGTATTCATTCGAAAACCCATCCGGACCCGGAGATTTGCCATTAGGTAGGGTGGCTATTGCGTTTTCTATCTCAGAAGTGGTGAATTGTGAGTTTAAGGAGAGAAGTTGTGATTCTGAGAGGGAAGGTAAGTTAATCCTTTGTAGGAAATCTGAGATTTGTGTTGGCGTGGGTTGATAAGTGGAGGGGTCGTTTTTAAGGTTGTATAAGCTACTATAGTAATCAGCGAATTGATCTGCTATCTTCTGAGGGTCAGTAATTTTGTGTTTGAGGGTGGGATGGATTAAGTGGTCAATTCTCGACTTTGTGCGTGCTGCTTTCAGTCTATTGGCCAGGTACTTGCCTGCTCTGTTCGCGTTGGCATATGAGTTAAGTTTGAGCCTTCTAAGGTGATAGTCATATCGTTGGGTTAACAGATCTTTGAGCGAGGTTCTCAACTGGGAGAGCTTTGTAGAAATAATCTGGTTGGGTGCCTGTTTATTTTTTGTTTCTAACTTGTGTATGTCAGCAAGGATAGAGTTAAGTTTGCTTGTGCGTCTTCGTTTTTCCCTAGCGCCTAGTTGAATCATTATGCCCCTGGTGAACGCCTTGTGAGCGCTCCAGAGGGTAAAGGGGTCTTCTACTGATTTAGCATTGTTAAGAAAAAATTCTGCGAGATGTTGGGATATTTGTTCTGAGATTTGTGGCTCTTGCATTAATCTGACATTGTTGCGCCAGATGGGGGGGGGGGGGGGAAGCAGCCTGGTCAGCAATGGATATAGTTACTGCTGCATGGTCGGACCACGTTATGTCGTGGATCCAGGCTGCAGATACCTTTTGCAGCAACCACTTATCTACCAAGAATAGGTCAATACGCGAGTATGAACAGTGCCTGGCCGAGAAAAAAGTATAGTCTCTAGAGCTCTCATGCATGCACCTCCATGTATCATATATTTCCTCTCTGTGCAGCAGACTTCTCAGCTGCGTGGAGCCTTTGGGTTTCTTTGAGGATGTATCTAGACTTGGATCAACAATGAGATTAAAGTCCCCACATACTATAAGATTCCCGTACTGTTGAGCCTTAACTTTCCGTAGTAGCCTGCTAAGAAAGCGGATCTGGTGTGAGTTTGAGGCATACAAAGCCACTAGCGTGTACGGCTGTGAGTTAATGTCCCCCTTCAAAATGATGTACCTGCCGTTGGGGTCAGGAGTGACTTCCTGTAAGCGGAAAGATAGGGTATTCCTGAGAGCAATTAACACTCCCCCCTTCTTATGGCCAGGCGTGCAAGCCAAGAAAACGTGAGGAAAGTCCTTGTGATAGCATTTAGGGGCTTTAAGTTCCTGGAAATGAGTTTCCTGGACGCACAGGATGTCTGCGTTGCGTGTTTTGGCCTCGGCCCACATGGACATTCTTTTAGCAGGGTGATTCAGACCCCGTGCGTTGATAGATAGACAATTAATAGACATAGTGCTGTTTGTGAACAGTCTGACAAGTCATGTGGTGGTTGAACTCACTGTGTCCCGGATTGATGGGCTGAGGGAGGATGTCAGTTCCGGTTGCTTCCAAGAGGAGACGATATTTCAGTCCTGGTTTTCTGACTTCAACAGAAGAGAGTGGCATAAAAACAAATAGAAACAAAAATGCTTGAATAAGAAGAACAATAAGAAAGAGATCTATTAACTGATCCATTTGCAGGCACAACTACTGCAAAAAAAAAGACCTAGGGGTAGAAAGAACAGGGATTAGCATATAAAACCCCTGTAGCCGGAGAGAGTATCTATGCATAACAGTAGTGAATTTACACGTTGCCACCGGTTTTCGGTTTAGAAGAGCGTTTACGTGTGACCAGCTGCCAATCCTCTTGCAATGGGGCAGGCGGTGCAGTGGGTATTGGAGCCATTGAAGCTGTCTGGTTCGGTAAGATACCCCACCTGCGTAGCATCGTTAGGCCCTCATCCAGTGTGGATATGGGGACTGATGTGCCGTTGTGAGTGACCACCAACTTTGCTGGGTATTTCCACTTGTGGATAATGTTGTGGTTCCTCAGTGCTTTGGTGATTGTCGCCAGGTTGCGACGCTGTTGTAGAGTATGTCTGGACAGGTCTGGGAGTATTTGGAGGTCAGTGTACGGAGGATGCCTGTTTTCGGCTCTGCGAGATGCGACCATGATCTGCTCCTTAATATGGTAGAAGTGCACCCTAAGCAATACGTCCCTGGGAGTGGAATCAGGCAGGAATGAGGGCTTAGGTATGCAGTGTATGCGGTCTACAATGAGATCCTGAGGCGATAGGGAAGGCAGCAGAGTGGAGAAGAATGCCTGGGTGTAGGACAGGAGCTGTGTAGCAGGGATCGATTCGGGGACCCCCCTTATTTTAAGGTTGTTCCTTCTGGAACGGTCTTCCAAATCTGCTACTTTATTTTTAAGCCAAGTAATATCTTCACTATGATGGCTATGGGCATCCACCATGTTGTTAAATGATGACGTGAGGTTTCCCACACACTGCTCCACTTGATCCACCCTGTCTCCTAGGGCCTGTACTTCCCTGCGGCAGTTGCTGATTCCAGCCATCAAGTCAGTGTGTAGTGATGCTTTAAGGGACAACAGCATCTCTTTCAAGAATGTTTCAAACACAGGCCTGTCTGATGTGGGGAATGCTGCTATTGGGTCAGGCGGTGCGAGTGGCTGCGTCCCCTCATGGGTCTGTGGCCTGCTTACCTCCATATCCGGGTCTCCGGACGTTCTATCAGGGGAGGCAGTTCTCATTTTTTGTTTCACCGGGCTCCTGGTAGAGGGACTGGAGCTGCCCGAGGACGAGCCGCTGTGCGGGGTGGGCGCTGGCAGGGAGCTGTGTTGTCCTGGGCGAGATCTGGATGCTCGTGTCTCCTGCACTGTCCCCAGAGCGTCAGCGCCATTTTGTGTGTTCCCGCGCGCTGCGAAGAAGTCCGTGACTTTCTTCGGGGACTGGGTATTTTTTCGCTGGCGGGTCATCACGACGTGTGCAGCGGGTTCCGAGGAGTCGCTCGGTGCCGGTCGTTCGTCGGTAGACGCGGTGGAAATGTATTTCTCTCCCGTGGCTATACGGAGCTCCTGTATTACGCGGCCATGTCGGAGCTCGGTCGCCACGCCCCCTGTGGGCCCATTGCTATTTTGAAAATTGTAACATGCCTAACAGTTGTCTTATGCCCCATACACACAAGCGGATATTCCACCAGCAAAAGTCTGATGTGAGCTTTTCATCGGAAATTCTGATCGTGTGTATGCTCCATCAGACTTTTGCTGGCGGAATTTCCGCCAGCAAAAGTTTGAGAGCAGGTTCTCAATTTTTTGCGAGGGAAATCAGAAAAATTAGTTCATATTTATGGAATTCTGACTGGAAAAAACACACATGCTCAGAAACAATTTGATGCAAGCTCGGAAGCATTGAACTTCTTTTTCTCACCTTGTCGTAGTGTTGTACATCACGCGTTCTTAAAACTCAAAAGTTCAGAGAACTTTTGTGTGACCGTGTTTATGTAAGCCAAGCCTGAGCCGAATTTAGTCGGAAAAACAATCCAACTTTTTTCTGACAGAAATTCCGCTCGTGTGTACAAGGCATTAATCTGAAGAAATGTCAGGACAGCCAAAATAGGCTTTGCTTCAGCCCAACTAAATCTGTTTTACTGGATGACAGATACATTTTTAATAGTGCTGACATTACCACTAGCTTAGTTTTATTATTATAATAACAGTGTTATAATGATCTGATGGGTGATGTCCCATCGCTCTACTGGGAAACCTCTACTGGGTCTAACACTAGAGGAAGTAAACAGTAATTTTTTGAGATATTATAAACTGTTCATATAGCAGCTAATGTTCTGATTTAGCCTTTGGGAAATTCTAATAAATCACCATTTTTGTTTTTTGCATGAGCCAATAGCAAGGATCTCCTCTTGGTTTCTCTATGTGTGGTGCCGATTACACTACTGTCCAGGTTTTCCCTTTCTTGTAGGCCCCACAGTACTGCTGGCTTCCCTCCTCTCCCCCCCAGCTGCTGCAGGAGATATTTCAGTTCTAAAAGAATACAGTAAACACACTCACTCTGTCCATTCATAACTGAAACATAGCAAACTGTGTTTACTTTGCTTCAGTTTGTGAATGAACAGGACGCCGCTCAGCACAGAGCATTCCCATTCCTATTCATTCCTTCACTACCATGTGCAGCTGAGGCTGCAGAGAAAGGTATGTGTGTTTGAGCTTTGGGGTGCACACCCTAATGCCATATCCTGCACACACCAATAGGCTCCTGCAGCTTCCTGTCAATTAGCTGTGAGCAGGGATCAGGGTGTGGCTATCTGGGTGCTGTGTGTTTGAATGAACACACACAGTCCCAACTGGGAGCATGCACATATGGGTGTCTCCTTAATAGCTGGCAAACTAAAAGAGACACTCAATAGATAGGCAATCTTAATGTATACAAAAAAAATAATTATATTGAAATGCATATTATCAGCTCCATTACGGATATTATTTTGCATAAGTGTTTCAATTTTTGACAACCCCCCCCCCCCCCAAAAAAAAAAAAAAAGTACAATCAGATTATTCTTTGATAAAGATAGTTAATAGTTAATGATAGTGAATGCTATGCCTGCAAAAACTGAACTAAGCTGAAATTCTCAAGTTGTCTTTTTTGATGCATCATCTTTGAACAAGAGAACATCTTTATTCAAATATAAACATTGAGAACCAGGCTCTGTGGCTGGCGCGAATCAACTAAAAGTTGTAGACCGGCCGCCTTGGTGTCTTTCTCTGTCAGATGCCATGGTGTCAGGCTGAAAGCCATTTGTCATCCCTGAATTTCATTATCTGCTCCTTCCCTGTCTTTCAGTCTCAGTTTGCCAGGACATTTGTTCACCGTTGACCTCGCTGACAAATAATACACCTTAATTATGTTGGCGAGAAGAGATATGTCATTTCAGGGTCTCTTTAATTGTCTATCCGACATGAATCTAGAGGGAGCAAGCACCTTCTACAGTATGATCACACAGGATGCAGTTTTCAATCTAGGATCTTGCTAAATGCACACACGCGTGCACACACACAAACTCTTATATTAATTGAATAATAAAAAATAATAGCATAGAATAAGCAAGTGCTAAATAATATCTGGGCTGATTTTTTGTCAATAATAATATGGAAAACTCAGCATACATATCTGACTAAAATATTACCTATTATGTTGCTGGTATACACTGTAAGCTTTTAAACGATTCTTAGCTAACTGGTCATTTGTACAAATTAGCTATGTCATGCTCGCTTTCTGATGCCTTATATAGGCCCTCACTGACCCCCCCCCCCGGAGGTCTTTCCAAATGCAAAGTATAGCAAAATATATTATTTACAGAGGCCGAATCCAGTTATATATTTTGTTTTTATTAAAGTACCCTATAAATACAAACTGAATTAATATTCTATCCCAAGCATCACTAAATGGTGGACCACGGTTCAGATGTGGACCACCGCAATCCTGCCATTTAGGAGCCTTTTCTTCCTCCAGCCATCACGCTGCCATCTTCACAAAGCTGACAGTGGGAGGCAGGACAGTTATAGATGGAGGGCCTTAATAATAAAAACACTATCTTGCAGCTCCTGCCCTTTATCCAGATCTGCTGTGCCTAAAGCCCTCTATTCTGTCTGTGTAAGGTTGGACAGTGAAGAAAGGGAGCAAGGTTAAAGGGGGCTGAGGAATAAATGTGGGGGGATAATGGACATTAAACTGGAGGGCTTAGAATGTTAGTTTGGGAGGGGGGACCGAAGACATTAAAGTGGGGACTGAGCACTGTGATGTTGGAGGCTGAGGAAATTAAAGTAGGGGGGCTTAGGACTATGATGTGGGGGGCTGAGGATTGTGATGTGGGAGGGACTAAGGACAGTACTGTGGGGGGGTGAGAACTGTGGTGGAAGGCTAAGGATGGTAATTAGTACTGTGGGGGCTGAGGACTATGATGTATGGGGGATAATGTGGGGGGTTGAGGACATTAACCACTTACGGACCGCCCACTATCATTATACGGTGGTATTTTCAAAAGAATTATAGTTGTTATGGCAGCAGCCTCTTTAAGGCCGGGCGGTCTGCTTTCAAATAAAAGTGGTCTTTGTGGCGGATTCGCAACAAAATCACTTTCATCGTGACAGGAGAGGCCCCCCTCCTGCCGTGCTCCGGTGAGGGGAAAATGACCCCCACCCAACTCCATACCAATGAGTGGAAGAAACGTCAAAACATCACTTCCGCACATTGCTCTTACAGCTAATTATTTTTTCAAACAACATATTTTTTTTATTATTAATAAAAATAAATATGAAATCTGAGGTCTTTTTGACCGCACATCTCAGAAGAAAATGTCAAGAAAGTGTGAGAACACTACTGTGAAAGAAGTGGAGAGGAGTGATGTAAAGGGGGAGCTGAGGACACTCATCAAGAGGAGATCTTGATGTGAAAGGGGAGGGGATTGTGATGTGCAATGGGGACTGATGTGAACGGGTTCTAGATCTGTGCATGTGCATTTGGGGCACACATCATGGATAGGTCAGTCCACGAGAAACACAGAGATAGAAGTTCCCGAACCTTTTTCTAAATCGGACAGCACCTAGCCGCATGGTGCCGCAGCAACATGCAGTTTGCCACATGCAGAGATTTTCTATAAGCTGCAATAAAAGCAAAACCGGAGGTATATTTTCTATAATCTATCAATCTCATCTTCCGCCATGTAATGGAGGTGAACAAAGGCAGACATACTTAAAGTCTAGCCTTGGTAGCAACCATGGCCTCTCCATACATATAGTAAAGGTATGATTGTAGCCAACCAGGGATAGGAAGTGTGTAATTCACAGGATTACCAGGTGATAATAAAGGGAAAAAAAGAAAAAAAAAAAGAAAACAAATGCAGCCACCACTTCTGTAATTTGGTAAGCTTCAATATATTACAACGTAAATGATTTTTTTGGGGGGTTTGAATATGCTTTAATCCACTGCATAATCTCAGCCCTTTACAATTTTACTTATGTATCTGCTATGTAGGAATTGATATACATGAGATTCATTTAGAGAAATGCTAATTTAAATAAATATTTCATCATGCCATATAATTTCCCTTCATTTCCTGTCCCATAGCCAAATCAGGAAGTGAGAAGAAATCCACCAAAGTGAGGGAATCCCAGGGTGTCTCCAGGATTACCAGCACTAGTGCCCCTATTGAAAGAATTCCCTTCTATTCCTGTTCCGGTGTCAATCCAAAATTGGGATTTTCTTTTAAATTTACTCCCGGTGAAAAAGGCAAACGGGACAAATAAAGAGGGCGAAACTTTCAGATGAGGCAAAGGCAGCAATAAACCCTGACGAGTTATAACCCCTCCCTACTCTATCTAAAACTAAAAAAAAAAAAAATTTTGCCTTTAGTTACACATTAATTTGCTTCTGTGATGATTGCTGTATACAGTATATTGCTGTTTTATACACTCGCCGGATCCCCGAGATCTTGTGGTATTGGATCTTCATTTCATATCTTGATTCTGTGATCTGTAAGTGTGCCAGGGGCATCATGATTCATCATATGGTTGCAGATTATGGCCTATAATAGCAATACTTTGGCCCTAAATCATTAAAACTGGAAAAAAGAAAATGAGAATGATATCAGATTGTTGTCAGTAAAAAGTAGTCAGGGTTGTTCATTTTTTTTTTTGTCTCTAGTTCTAATTGATTTGTAGTATAGATAATTGTCTTCTCTATATCATTTTATCAATCCTTGTTTTATCAAAGGTTTACAATAACCAAAATATAAAATTAAGCCTTCTGATGCATCCCGGGAGCACAGTCTATCTGAGCAGCATCTAATTTTTCAGCCAGGCATTGCTTTACTGCACCAGTCCGCTCCAGTCTCTCTTGTTAGTAATCTGGTGATCCTGGGACACATCTGCTTGAGATGCTGGAACTTACATAATGAAAGCCTAGTAAATCAAACAGAGTATCAAAGTGTTTCTCACAATTACCATTAGGGTTTAAATTTGAGTTATGTCCTGGAGGGGGGATTTAAACTGGCCAAATCCAGCTGGATTTTTAAATTATATCCATGGTGGGTAGATCCCTGCAGTACACAGTCAGTAAATTATTTTTTATTTGACACAACACATTTGAATCAAAATCGAATCTGTGTGATCAACTATTTAATTGGACTTGAACTTATTTGCATCACTAAGTTTCCTGGAATTGGGGTTTATAAAGATTCTACCTATCTACAGGAATGTTGTGTGCGGAAATTTAAATTCCTTTCAATATAGGCAGGCAGCAATGGCTGTAGATTTGGCTGTCTGTTGTCCACCCAACTGTCAGATCCCTGTCACAGTGCTAACTGTAAAGATATACAGTACTGTTGTTAGCTATATAATAAAGACAAAACTGTATCTCATGATGATGGGAACATATAATGACAGAACACTAAACTATACAGACAGTGAGGGCTACATGTAGACACTGATAATAAATTCTTGTATCCACTTATGATTGAAAAGTGCACAAAAAAAATCAGTTTCTCTTATTATAAGTATCCACTAATAATAAGGTCTACTATTTTATAGATTGACCACAAAACTCCCAATTTTTTTTTCTGAATTTGTGCTAGGCACTGGATGCTTTCAGAAATTTGGCATTGTACACTGGGCAAACTTCAGTTGTACTTAAGGCTTAAAACAAGAAACAGTAGCCCTTTATGGGGTGTCATGAACGACAGCGGAAATAGGTGCCTGTACATGTTATGCTCCCCGATTGCCTAAAACTCAGGAAGATTTAATATTGCAGGGCCTGAATTTTGTTGAGAGATATATGTTTATTCAGATAACTAGCTTTGTAAAACCAATGTTTTGCTCCAATGTGAAATGGTGTTCATCTTATGCAATGTGCGGTTTTTCTTTTTTTTTTTTTTTTTTTAAACTTAAGTATTTATTGATTTCCAAAAGGAAAAGGTTGGAGTGTGTACAAAACATAGCCAATTGGGCATACCCTGGCTCTACATCCAAGACAAGGAAAACAAGCACAGTGTCGTGTACAAGTAGGTTAGTATCAAGAAAAAAAAAAAACTTCAGCAATTAAACCAGTAGAAGATTGCACTGTGTATAAACAAAACGGGAGTAGGAAACAGGACAGGGAGAGTAGTACCATAAAAGGATTAATACTGAACATTTAGCAAGAAATATGTGGACAACATACAGCTGTAAAACATATCGACAGTGTGTATAATAAAGAGAAAAAAGGGGATCCACATAAGGCCTAGGCGTCCACTAAGGGAGAGCCAACTAACACAGGGGGGCACTTCTAGGATCAGTCAGCCACTTATCCCAGGACAGGTAAAAGTTATTGGTAGATAGGTTAGCTTTAGCGAACGAGAATTCCATCAGGAAATGGGAGTTAAGTAGACCAATGACATCTTTTAACAGAGGAGGTTGAAGCGATTTCCATTTTCTAGCAATCGCCAACCTGGCTGCTATTAAAATGTGCGTCACCAATGTTCGCAAATGCCTAGGCCAGGAGGGGATTGACAGACCCAACAGGAGATCCAAAGGGGACATTGGGAGGGATATGCAGCACAATGAAAAAATTAGTTTCTCAACCTCTGCCCAGAATGTTTTGAGAAGCGGGCAATCCCACCAGATATGGGACAGGGAACCAATATCGCCACATCCTCTCCAGCAATTGGGAGAAGTGGACGGGTAAATTTTTGCCAGCCTATCTGGGGTGAAGTACCATTTATGAAAAAGTTTCTGAAGGGATTCCCAATGGTTAATGCAATGAGATAGGCGCCGTGGAGTCAAAAGGGCCTTCACCCAGACATCAGGTGAGGGCGATTGAGGGATATAGGATGACCAATATTGAATAGAAGGGGAGAGTAGTTCTGGACTTGGCTTAGTAATCATCTTGTAAAGGAGGGAGATACCTTTAACTTTGGGATCTTTGGAGTTAAACGCTTTGAGTAGAGGCAGGGAGAAAGAATCTGTAGATGAACGATGAATTGTGGAGAGAAGAGACCTTATTCGGAGGTAAATAAAGAACGATTTGGGGGACAAGCCATATTTATGTTGTAGATAGGAAAAGGGGTGGATACCCCAGGGTGAAAAGAGAACACCTATATTGACAACTCCTAGTTTGATCCAGTTCCCGATGGGAAGATCAGGGGCCAACAGAGCGACTGCTTCAATGGGCAACACTGAAAGTGTGTCAGCCGAGATACCCGAATGAATTTGCAAAACAGCGGACCAGACTTTTAGAGCGGCTGTGGTAGTGCCTAGGAAGTTGCGCTGTGGTTTGAAATTAAGCCAAGAAGCAGCGAGGACATGTTTAGGATTTGCACGGAGTGCAGTAGCTTCTATTTGCCGCCATGTTGTGGGGTGTTGGTCCGACCACCACGTTTTGAGCTGGTCCAGGATTGTTGCACGATAGTAGGCTAGAATGTCTGGGGCACCCATTCCGCCGTGTTGGACTGGGGTCAGAAGCACAGCTTTCTTTACTCTGGGTCTTTTTTGTTGCCAAATGAAGGAGTTAACAATCCCTTGAATTTTTCTCAGTTGCGTTTGTAGTATCGGGAGAGGGATAGTGCGGAACAAATATAAAATATGGGGAAGTAGAAACATTTTCGCCTGAGCAATTCTCCCAGCCCAGGAGGCGGGAACATGGGTCATATCCTTTGTGAGCTTCAAAAGCTTGCCCGTGAGGTTTTCCAAATTTGTTCTAAGTAAGATACGGCTTGGAAAAGTTAGTTGTATCCCAAGGTAGGGAAGAAAAGAATTAGGGGCCCACGCAAAGGGAAAAGTTTTCGAGATATGATGGGTCTGCGCTTGGTCTAAACCTAAATTAAGCATAAGGGATTTGCTATGGTTCAATTTATAGAGGGAGATTAAACTAAAAGACTCTAAAATACGCTGAACCTCGGGGAGGGAGACTAGGGGGTTGGTTAGGGCAATAATGACATCGTCGGCATAAAGACCGATTTTATGATCAACCTCTCCTATTTTAATGCCAGATATTAACGTGTTGGACCTAATGAGCTGTGCTAATGGTTCCATTATCATAGCAAAAATTAGGGGGGACAATGGGCACCCCTGTCTGGTGCCATTAGTGATATTGAACGGGTCGGAAATAACGCCCGAAGTCCAGACGCGTGCCGATGGACGAGAGTATAGGCCCAACACAGCAGATAAGAAGGTTCCTGAGATTCCAAACTTACTGAGAACCGCTTCCATATAAGGCCAATAAACCCTATCAAACGCCTTCTCTGCGTCCAAAGATAGGAAGAGAGAAGGCGTTTGACTGTTTTCCACCCACTGTATCAGGTCTATAAATCTCCTGGTACCATCTGAGGCCTGACGCCCCGGCACAAAACCTACTTGGTCTGGATGGATGATCGACGGGATAACATTCGCGAGGCGCTGTGCTAGGAGCTTAGCGTAGATCTTGGTGTCTGTGTTTAGGAGAGATATTGGGCGGTAATTGGCGGGGTTATCTGTTGCCTTGCCTGGTTTGGGAATGGTAACCACTAAAGCATCAAGAGATTCCTTCGGGATAGTACCAGTAGATACAAATTGATTGTACATGTTACAAAGGTGGGGGAGCAACAATTCAGCAAAGTGTTTGTAATACTCGTTAGGGAGTCCATCAGGTCCCGGGGCTTTATGAAGGGGAAGTTTTTTAAGGAGATCATGTATCTCAGTAGTTGAGAAAGGTTCTGCAAGAAAAGCGAGTTGTTCCGAGGAGATGGAGGGCAGGGAAATGGAAGAGAGGAAATCGGAGATACATTCTTTAGGTGGGGGAGGGAGTTGTTCACTATTAGCGAGATTATAAAGCTTGGCATAGAAACTACTAAATTCATTGGCGATGTCTAGGGGGTTATTAAGACGTTTCCCTTGGGAGTTAATGAGAAATGGAATCTTTTTATTGACGAGTTGCTTTTTAAATTGTTTAGCCATATAGGCACCAGGTTTATTGGCTGCGGAGTAGGCACGGAGATTAAGGCGTTTGATATAATAGTCAAAATTTTTCCTGAGATGATCACTAAGTTGAGATCTAAGGAGTTTCAGTTTTAGATAGAGGTCGTGGGAAGGAGATTTCTTGTTTTCAGTCTCTAGGGTGCGGATTTGTTTTAGGAGGGATTCAGTGGTAGAAGAGTGAATTTTTTTAGAACAGGCTCCAAGTTTAATAAATAGACCTCGCAGGCAAGCTTTGTGAGCGTTCCATGTGATAGCATGATCAGCCACAGAGTCAACATTATATCGGAAGTAATCTTCAATCTCTGACCGTATCTGGGTCTCAAAGGCAGGGTTGTTAAGGAGGGAGGTATTTAGTCTCCAGATCGTGTGGATAGGGACTTGGGAGGGGGATGAGAGTTTAATCGTGATTGGCGCATGGTCCGACCAGGAGATCGTCCCTATTTGGGCCTCAGTGACGGACTGTAGTAGGTGCTTGTCAGTAACAAATAGGTCTATACGGGAATAGGACTGATGGGGAGGAGAAAAAAAGGTATAATCCTTTTCTGAGCCATGCAGGCAGCGCCACACGTCATATAGATCTTCTCTATGGAGTAGGGCAGATAAAGCTGAGGGTCTACTTCTCGCAATGTTGGAGGAGTCAAGAGAGGGGTCAGGTACATCATTGAAATCCCCACATAGGATCAGAGATGAGGATCTGTAGGGGCAAGTTTAGCAAATAGGTTGACAAAGAATTTTTTCTGAGCTGTATTGGGGGCGTAAATGTTGACGATAGTGAGGGGACGATTATTAATTGTAGCAGAGAGGATCAGATACCTGCCATCGTCATCTGAAACACTGTGGGTCAACGAAAAGTCTACTGCGGCGCTTACTGCAATCATCACCCCTCTCTTTTTTTTTGGGGCACTGGCAAAAAAGCAATGCGGGTATTTATTATGCTTACAGAGGGGTTGGTTCGTATTAGAGAAGTGGGTCTCCTGTACACAAAGAATGTCCGCATGTTGCGCTAAAGCTTCTTTCCAAAGTAGATTTCGTTTAAAAGGTGAGTTCAGGCCTTTAACATTCAGGGAGGTGAGTGTGAGGGCCATGGCGATAAAATGACTCGGGTGATACCAGTAGAGAGAAGGGGACTATACCTATCAACAAGGCTAGAAAGCACAGAGATATAGTGGGATGATTTGTAAAATATGTGCAAATATCCAGTAACCGAGGTACACAATATATATAACAGAACAACAAAATAAAAAGTATATAAAAATATATAAAAAAAAAAAAAAGGAAGAAGAAAAAAAAAAAAAAGTCTTTCTGTGTCAACTAAATGCAATGCTTACGTCAAACCTTAAAGGCAAACAGTACAAGAAACTATGTGCTTAGCACATTTAAAACTGGGGGGTATAGGTGAAGAGAAAAAAAAAAAAAGAATGTGAACAGGCCTCATCCCGGCCGGACTGAGGTAGAGAGAGGACTGAGGCAAGGCATAAGTC